>MU913900.1:14822-26206 GCA_036418165.1 Cooperia oncophora | reverse complement strand
TTTCTTCGTTCCCCTAAAATTTTGCTGTCGAGCGGGGGGGGGAGGGGGAGGTCGTCAGGATTTAACTATCATTTTCAACTATCGGAAATAGTAGTTGTATAGATCTTTGGCAGTCCCTCTCCCAACAACGACCAAATACGACCCCCCTCCCTCGCGGTCAAATACGACCCCCGTTGTGATTATCACAACGATGGCGTGCCCTGACTGCAACAATGAACAATGGCTGTTGAAGAGGACAAACTAGTAGTGGATGATCTTTGGCCTATATTATGCGGTTATAGTGCGCCACGAGCGCAAGTCGCGTTGTTTTGTAACTGGTGATACCTCTCGATGAGCATTGCTGATGCTCTCCAAAGCCTTATAACGGGTGAAGCGCTCGCCAGAAAAGGTTTATACCGCGTGATGTGTCTTTTGATGGGACCCTTCTTCCACACCTGCTGCGGATTTCTCTGAACGAACTTATGGAGGGTTTTTTCTGAAGGGGTGCTCATGATTTTCGGGGCTGCTTTGAATGGAGACCAGCCGCGTTGAATTACAACCGGATTAGAGACTTGAGACCAACCACAACACCGCTGATCTACTGAGGCACTTCCCAAATAGTTTTAAGCTTGGAAGTTCATTGACAAACGGTACACTCTGCTTTGTGGATCCTGATTTGTCATGTCTGAGGTCAACGGATCCGCAGCTGCAGTGACGTGCCACTTCCCCGTTCAAAATTGCGCGAAACGGGGCTGAAAGTAGATATACCAGGTGGTCTCCTCCAAACCACTTCTTCGCCACGTCGCCGCACGGCGAGCCATGTGCTTAACCATAGCCAAACGCACTACTTGTCTGCGCCTTCTCACCTGGTTGTTCTCTGCTGCTGAATTCGTGTTTTGCTGCAGGACTTTTTTCCAGGTTTCTATTTTATTCTTCTTCATTTGAGTAGCCTTTTCTTTCCGTGACATTCCAGCAGCGTTTCCCAAAGGTGGTTCTCCTTAAATTTGCTGTAGTAGGGTGCTGTTTCGAAGTAAAGGTACGTAATTGGACACCAGGGAGTGGGTCAAACTCTCTCGGAATGGGCTGCGAGACTCTACCTCTGGGACATGCTCGGACAGGCCCTTGAATGAACTCTTGCTGATAGCTTAAGTGCGAGTTTTTGCTTTGGTCGACAAGCTGTATCCCAAGCATACAATCCAACTATGTGAAAATATATATCTCAGATGGACAACAGATATATGTAGCTTCACAACAGCAGCAGGCCGTCTATCCTTGAATCCACTATCTGCCACAGGGCTCACTCCGTAGCCTACGAACTACGTGAAAAAATACACCGCGGTACGAATGACTGGGTAGAAGGGAGAGGAAGTGGTGCTGCAAAACAGGTTCTACATTAGCAATCAAATTGTTCGTGATTGCGGCAGGGAGTGAATCGCGAAAACCAGCAGCAGGATGTGCAGTCACTGTCCTTCCTTGCGAATAGAAGGGCTTACTGTGAGGGAGTGGTTTGGAGCGCAGCCATGACGTTGTTTTGCACCAGTTGATGCCGTCCTGAGCCTGCAGTAATTCGCGGAACAGGCTTTGCTGCGCTTCAATCCACGCCTCTCATTTTCTCTTCTCCTTGAGCAAGAATGATTGTAGGCCCGGGACATAGGACGGATGTGGGAATATATATTGGGTAGCTAGGTTTTTATTTACATCCATTACATGTGCATTATACACAGGAACAATCGAAAGAGAGCACTCGTATCATTTGTGTAGTGCTCGAAAAAGCGGATTCGAGACAGGGTGCTGAACTTCCTTCAGAGAAACAACAATTAGGCATCCGCCTGAATTTCTCTGTAGCAGAGCTTGTTTGTGTTGCTCCCTCATTCCTTTTACTTTAGACTCTTTCTCTGATTACCAGGAAGAGGAGTGGGGAGAGATGCACGAGTAATTGTACTGCGTGGAAGGTCTAACTCTTCCAAAGCAACTCGCAAATTTATTTCTGCTGTTTTCTAGAGCTACTGCTATGCCTCTAATCCCAGTGGTTGTTTACTAGCTGCCCTAAAGGGCCAGGCGGTCTCAGTGTGTACGTGTGCGTAATGTTATTCAGCGATCTCGGTCCGGGGTTGTACTTAGATTGTCAGCTGTCTTCTTTTATAGATCAATAAATGTGAAACGAACGTCTCGGTCACCCGTAACATGACTGCCGTTTCATTGTTACGCCTCTTACATGGAGTGCAGCCCATTAATCAGTCTCACTAGTGATAAATCTCCATGAAACTCGTTGCGTTCTATCATTTGAGCTGATGTGGTGTCGTTCGAAAAGCACACGTTTGTCTTTCGTTGTTTCTTAGCATGCAACGTTAGTATTGATCCTGAGTCTGATAGATTGTAGATTGTAGTCGTTTACTCATCTTTCTGTTGGCATAGCCTTTTGGTCGTGTACATTTTCTGTGGAGGTTTTGAAGTTCTCTAGGAGTGTCCGTTATCAACTCTCTTCGTTTACCTTCAACACGTTGTCTTCCACTCATACAGCAACAATTAAACTTTTTTTCATACGCGCTCGCCGATTTCTTCTTTTCATCAGAAACTCGGCTGAAAGGCACGTTCCACAGTAACCGTGTTGAGGACATGTTACTGATAAGGTGATCATATGAAAGAGGTGACGTGTGCTGTTATTTTGGCAAAACGCGGCTTAGGAAAGGGTACTGGGCCTCAATGGCAGCTAGGCTTCTCAGCTCGTTCCAATGGATGCGTTTTCCCTGACAGCGGAGACTTGCAGATAATCAAAATGATAGAATGATTTTTATGAAAACAGAAATGTGGTGAAAAAGGGCTTTTTAGTGGATCTGATATGCTATGAGTGAGCGAAAACTCATGCAGATGTCAAGTTCATTGATGTTTTTCTTGTATATCACTTAAAATAGTTGCGAGATCGACCGTACCATATCGTACTTGGGTACTTTTTAGTGAGCGACGCACTTTTGATTTGCTTGGCGGCAATGAGAATAGCTACAACGGGTTACTTCAAACTTTTGATTTCCACTGGCTTCAACTCGGAACGTCCACAGATCACTTATAAGTTTTTGGCTGATTATTCGCTCACCCATTATGGCTTCGCTTTTACTTTTAAGAGGGGTCCTCCTTCCTTTGAACTGAGCACTTTTGACTGCTATGCTGAGAATGTGTATATCCAGTTAGAGGAACCTAACTGTTATTTGTGTTTAATTCTTTTGTGCCTGCGAGGTTGTTAGGTGGAACTGTTTATTCAACGGCCTAACGTTTCGACCAGATCGTCGTCCTTGGAGGTCAGGTCCACCGCGGCCACAACTAACTGAGCGGCTTCTTCCCACTCTTGGTGGAAACGGTAGGCCTTTAACGAACAGTTCCACCTAACAACCTCGCAGGCACAAAAGAATTACACACAATTAACAACGATGCCGAGGTTCTACGAAGATAGACTTTGGAAACTGTTGAACCTAACTGTGTTCTTAGAGGAAGGCAGCATTTAGTTTACAGTTCAATTTAATGCTCATCTGCAAAGGACAACCATGGGAATTGAAGGGTGCTCTAGTAAAATATGCTTGTGGGTGGGCGGTTTTTTAAGCTTTATTTGAGCCTGCCTAACACTCGTCTGAGTGTTTTTTTTTCGATAGTTTGGAAATTAATGTAAGAAGAACGTGTGGGCGATCATTCAACGATCTCATGGACAAATTTTGTATTTATTTATTTACATCATTGCTGTGGGATTGGTGAAAATTTCAAATTGGGTGCGTAGTATCGAAGGCCCTTAGGGAGCATGGCGTAAGTTCTCACACACTTCCTGAGCAATGTAGCAGCTGAACGAAAGACCCCGAATTCACGGAGGAGCAGCATTATTGTCGTCATCTTCAACCGATTCGAGGCGCGACGGACTGCCGGCATGAAATTGACTCTTCATACCACGTAGATGTAAGATCGTTTAGTCAACAAAAAGCTAAGGAAACTTTGCAGAAACTCTACCAGGACCAGTTCGGCTTCATGCCCAAAAAGTCCACTACTGATACCGTCTTTATCGTCACAGGTGTGGAGATGTATTGAGAGGAACGACGACCCTGCTCTCTATCCTACTGCACCGTGGGAGCCATTTGGCCGGCCTATTTCGGCCTGTGCTCCGGAAAGCGTTCAAAGAATATAATATTCAACACCTGTTTTTCATAGTGAAAAACTCCTACGACGGGGCTAAGGCAGCTGAGCGCGACCCACACCACTTGGTGAAGGAGGTAGACATCTCGGTTGGGTTACATAAAAGGCTAGCCATGAAACCGTTTCTCTTCCTCCTAACGCTGGATATCATGGCGAAAAAACTCGTTGAGGGGTCACTAAAAACTATGCTCTACGATTGCGACATTGCCCTTGTAGCGGATAGCAGGTAAGAACTTCAAGACAAGGTGTAGCGTGACAGGATTTGCTCAGTGAGAGTGGTTCCCGGCTAAATGAAGAAGACCAAGCTCCTGAGCTCCGAACAGTGCACCGAATCAATCATTCCAGCTGTATAAATCCTGCGCTACATAGTTTCCCGCGAATCCGGACGTTCCGAAAAAGTGCAGAAGAGTTTCTGTCACGCACGCTGTGCACCATGTGCATTTGATTTGTGGCTGGTTTGACAGTAGCTGTTCAACGCACAATAAATAAGCCTTTCTTGTGACGAAAATGACATGAGTTTTTATGGTTACCATGTACACTTCGCGAAGGTGTTCTTGAGGCATTTTGACGAGCGCAGATAACATCTATGCAGGGATAACATCAACAAGGAACTGAAGCGTTTCTGTGTTTACCTCGCTGGAAGAGAGTAGACCTCCAGGTTATTCTTTTCTTTGTCTAGATGTCATGGTACCTATATGCAAAGTGGTGTTCGGAAATGGAAGCTTAGCTGAACGGGAACTTTTCTGATTTCTTCTATTGTCATGGAAGCGTGGCAAGTCTTCAATTTGGGTTATTCCGCTACGCCGGGTTTTTGTCGGGCGGCGAAGTCATTGAAGTAATAGCAAGGTCCACATTCAATATGAATGAAGACGCTACGGAGGATTTGTTGTTCTGCGGGGTTTCTCATCTAGAGGGGGAATTCGCTTCGAAGCCTTTTGAAGTTGTGTTCTGCGAAAGCTTCAACGCTTATGAGCTCTGCATTCAGAAATTTGTTCTGCCAGTAGCATCTGTTCAAATGCGATGCTTTAGATATCTACTCGAGTGAAGCGATAATGGAAGATCAGGGTGATATTACCAGATATGTTCACCGCCCCACGGGGAGATAAACCGCTTGCGGGGTGATCATGACCTGACCGCCTTTGAGACTTCACAGTCTGATGGACTGCTGATGGACGGTCTTTACCAGTGACGAGTATATAAAGCAAATAGAAGCAAAGAAAAACAAATATTGGAAAAGGAATACACTCCAGCGCGCATCAGTTTCGCCCATCACTTGACTCAGAAAAAAGGCTGTGGCTCACTGATTAGAAAATTCTAGCCCATAGTTGTCATCTTAAATGAAAAGATATCAGCTCTTCCCTACTATCATATCATTTTCATCATTAGGTTTTTTATAAGAGATGGAACTTTCACAACCAGCAGTCCACTAACGTCATCTTTATGCCGCTTGTTAGCACACCTTCACCTCTTCCATCATCTCAGCATCTCAGCAGTAGCTTGTCTGCATCGCGAAGTCTATTGTGAAATGTGCTCATAAAAAGAAAATAGTATATGTACAGTACCCAAAGGGAAGACTCGGAACAAGCCTTAAAACTCGCATTTTCGTCGCTTGCAATTTATGTATTCAACTTGGAACAATGGAAGGACAATTACTCAACATTAACGCAGCAAGAATGAACAATATTATCCTGATATGTTCAGGTCTTGGTTGAGTTGGGTGGCCCTTCTTTTTGATTAAATCTTCCAGTCTTGGCATCATCGTTCAACAAGATCTTCAACATTAGTGCTATGAATATGCAAATCCTTTCTTCCTGGTCTGCTAGCAGAACTCTTTTTCGGTGACCAATTCCTTTTCGCAGACCGTCGCACAAAGACCCCTCGAAGGTGCTCGTCAGGGCCTTCTTGATGATTTGGAATAGCTTCTCCTGGCATAATTTATCAGTTAATACAAAAGCTTGCACTCAAATCGAAGAGAACTAGACACTTATGCGACATAAAGATGGATCTCCGGCTTGTTTCGACTTTTTACCGTACTGCGTAGTCCATATCCTAGAGCAAAAAGGGGCGTGTTCAAGCGCGCATGGAGAAGGCTGCGAGAGTTCAACAAAAGGGGCAGGACAGAAGCGTACGCATAAGACAGGAGGGTCTCGAAAATACGCAGCCGTTACCGAGCCTTCCTCTTGCTTCATTAGAGCGCAGGTCTTCGGCTTACTATTCTTTCTTCGTATACCACTCTTATCCTTGTCAATGTCATGACTGTCGTGGTTCATTTCCTAATGACGTTATCAGTACCGTTATAATTCCGTTGCTAATAATTATCCTCCTGATGCCTCTAGAGAAATCATGAACAAGTTGTTCCGAATCGGGCCTTTGCCAAAGATAAAAATTGACGATGGACCTGAAGAGGATGTGGAGCGGATATTAACGGAAACGCACGGGATCCGGCACTATGCTTTGAGAAAAGCGAGTAAGTTCCATGTGTACAGTAGATTATTGAGGAATCACGCTGGAAGATGCTGGCAAAGGAAATTGGTGTCCTTGTTCGAATGAGTTCCATTTCAGTACCAGATTGACAGTATTTGCTATTACTGCTACTCTTGATTGCTAATAGCTCAACCAACCGCCATGACCTCAGAAGCGCTAGTTTCGGCATTATACCATTTTCACTCTCACTTATGGAATATGGCGCCAGCACCTCCTCCCGAAGTCGGTGAATGTTGTGAGAGATTTGCCCACAGTGGTGATAGACTCCTCCAACACGAATATTTCGTTCATTTGGCGCGAAAATCTCTGAGCCCACGCTGTTTCTCTTGTAGTGTGGGCTACAGCTTGTAAAACCTTGTTCGGAGCGGGTCTGCGGACAACTTGAACTCAATCCCTTTGAACGCGTCGATCTTCTCTTTTTCTCTGCACTCTCTCGTCCGCATGGCACTCTATGGCCGTTGTGACTTCGCTCACTCCAGCTTTTCACCGACTATAAGTAGCTCACCCACCCGGAGTCCCCTCCCCTTGAAAAATCCCGTTTCCTGGCTCGCCATACGTTTTTTGCACGTTTCGATGCTTTGGCAGCCGCTGCCCTCTATCCGTCTGCGTCACAGGGTTTCGTAACAGGACCATGCACAAAAGTTCAAGATGTCACGTAACCTGCGGAACGACATCTCACTGAGGCGAGGTTTGGCGCGTCGCCAGCCCTTTCTGCACCACTTGACTATTTAGAAAGAAAAACGAAAAAAGCGGGTCTACGCCGCGCCAAACCCAACCCGCCTGGCACGCTCCGTTATTTGCAGCGAAAAGACAGTGTACGCCTGCAGTTTCTTACGAACGGATGTGATACTCTAATTTATAGGATTGAACCAACTTGGGAGATATCTTTAGCAGGTCGAGTTTATCCCAAGCTTAGAAAAGTCTGGGTCCTAAGGGGTAAATGGTGCTTTGAATGCACAGTGTAGGTAATGTACGGCGGCTTTGAGGGTAAGGGGTCAAAGTGAAGTCGCGTGCTCAAGATAATCCAGAGAAAATCCGCTGCAACAAACTGAGCAGTAGCACTGCATAGCTTTTTGGGCATTGTGCAAACTTCTGATCAGCTCGTACTGTTACGCCGGTGGCTGTATCTGTTCTTTATAGATAGATATTCGTTCCCAACACTTATCATCTTTAGTGTATCACACAATTTTTTCAGTGATGAGCTGCGCCTCGTTCATTTTCTTGAAGCTAATAATTAAGGCACCCCCATTCCAAACGTCGATGGGAGCTTAGCTTATTCTTATAATAGTTGTGGTCCAGCGCAGGACGACGATGTACCAGTCCCGTCACGTCAGCGGCCGCGTAGCCCTTCTCGTATGCTTCGTGTCCTCGAACGTCCTCACCTTTACGAGCGAAATGCGTACCAAATGAGTATCCTTGTATAGCGAGGGCATGTTCGATTAATACCGTTGCACCATTTGTTTCCAATTATGCTTACGGATTTTTTGCTGCATATTTTGAAATGCAGAAACTTATCTGATCTGCACAGGATCGTGAAGGCTGAGGTGCAATGATCGCTCACGCTTATAGAGAAACATTCTAAATACAGGGCTCGCGACCACTCGAAATCACAGATAATGGATTAGATGTATGCATATAGACGACAGTTTAGTAACTCGATAGTGAAGAAAAAAAGCAGAAAAAAAATGTGCCAACTGCCCCAGATAGAACCCCATTTCGATCCCAGTTTGTACGTGCCAATTAACTCCATCTCCAACACTACGCCCCCATCCGCACAGCTGATTCCCCGATAAGAACTCTACGACCGTACAAGTGACGATTTTCATGCTTTTTCGTCCTGCAGCTTCGTTTTTCAAAGGCGGAGTCTGGAAGGCGGAGTCACTGGAAAAAAGGAGGCGTCACTGAACCTATATTGCGCTATAGCGCCCCTCCCTTACAATTTTTTGCCGCGAAACCGGTACAAGGTTGTTCGTCGCGGACCACACTACCCTCCCGACGCCATATTTTCAAGCTTCTATACCTGATCGCGAACGGTGCCTTTAAGCGCATTACACCATGAGTGTTTTATGTAGCTTGCCACCCTGTGCGAAGCAAACTTGGATGGTCTACTCCAAGAGCGAAATTCTTTTTTATGGCATCGCAACTCTGTAAAGGACAATTTTTTCGCTGTGGATCGATTGTTTTTGGGATGCGGCATGCATGCTATTTCCATTCAGAATCTAGTGGCTTATTGAATGCGATGTGTCCTATACAATGACTTGCGGGCGTTGACCGATGCATAAATTGGTGTTCTTGTGCTTCCAGACGAATCTGGTACCAATCTACACCTCACCATTCCCGGAGGGTCCGATCAGGGATTTGGCCCTAGCTTTGCGCACGTGGTAAGCGTACTTTTTCCCCACTAAAACAATTCCCCTGCATGTGAATGATATTATGTTCACGCAAGACAGGTGTGTTGAGAAACCGTATAGGCATGGATGCAGAATATGGCTAAAGAAGGAATAAGAAAGAGCTGCTCTGAGTTAGAAACATCGACGCACGATGGTCGGTGGGCGGTCTCCCTGCTGCGTTTGGCCAAAAATGCACCTCGTAACGCCAAGTAACACTCATCTCCTCTTTTTTCGTGAGATTGATATAGACGCAAAGCGATCCATTCCACAATGGAGAGCTGATTCACACAGGCCGGAACTTCCTGGACCATCGTGTTTGGAGAATCACGACGCAATTTCTAATGCACAGTGCCATTGTGGTGCAGGGTGTGTGGACAGTTTTTTTTTATCGTGTGGCTGTCTCTTTCGAGCAAAAGATGAGAACAGGAAAGACCATTTCTCTCTCACTTGACTTTGGCTCGATATACTAGCTGAGGCGAGGCTCTGCTCAAACGCTCGTGTACTCTACCAGGCTCAATAAGAGATAGTACCATAAAAGCCTGTCGAGTATCAAGAGAGTCGAGAGCCGACCGTGCTCGCAGATCGGTCTAGTAATTTGTGTAGTTAGTCGTAAACGAGAGTGATGTTTTTCGATTGAAGGAACAGCATCGAACGTAGGCGTCTAGAAATGTTGGGCTGTTCGAAAGAAATAGGACTTTCTGGTGAGGATGAGACTGAATATACATTTTTTGTGGGACTGGCGACAACATTAGTCAAGTCATTGCTACATTTCCGCAACAACTGCTGTTGAAACCTAAACAGCCAAGAAATACCGTAGGAGAGCTGCCCATTTGTGAGACGAATTTCTTTTACCTAAATTTGCGCTGTACTATACGGTACACTATGAAAGGCTCGAAAACATTCTCCAATCCCCAAAATGCTGATCATTACATGATTTCTATTTGCTTTGCTCCCCTTACTGCTGCAGGTAGGGCTGCCTTGCTAACGTAAGATACTCAGTTTTAAGCAAAACGTACGAAGCATGTTCTGATGTGCGGGAGCGAGTTCAAACCCTGTCCAAACTGCGCCAAAACCACCACATGTTACCTAACCAGAAATCTAACCTTGTCACCCAACCATGACAATGTGCGAAAGAGCTTGTCCGTTTTTTGTCGAGATCGTTCTCTCAGAACTTCTGAGCAGCTTCAAAGACTGGGACAGGTGGTAAAAACGGAGTGTTGGGTAGAGATCCCATCCTTTGTTCCTGCCCTACTCGTCCCTTGATCCTGCCTTACCATGGCCATGCAAGGGAGATCGAGGGACAGTAGGACAGGATCGAGGGTTGAGATGCTCCTCTCCTCCTCTTCTCTGACCATCTATCCCGAGCATTGAAGCTACTCAGAGGTTCTGAACCTTATGCCTTCACGAGGGATTTTGTAAGCGGTAACGTGGTGGAAAATAGCCCACCATCACTTCGGCACTGCCTGTAGCAGGCTATGTCATTCAAGAATACATATCTTGAGGGGTGCCTATTTAGCTGAAGAATATGTAGGGTGTCGTCTATTCAGATGGAAGTTTCCATTATCGATTGCTCCCCTGGATCGCAGCCTCATTATACCGGATAGTTGCTCGCGTGTTTTCCCCCTGAGCTCGTCGGATGTTCAGGGACGAAGGTCGTATTGGAAAAGAAGACAATACTAGGGGTGAGGTCATATTGAGGAAAAATTCTCCATATCTACAGACGCGCCCTTCAAGATCCTTCTCTGGCCGGCTAGCTTTTGATATTTCGAAAACTGGATGACATCTCTACCTTCCCCACGAAACACTAATCTTATTCAAAATAGAAGCCTAAAAGCGCTGTTTCAAACATCAACTCCAACCCAATCCTCCTCGCCTCTCACCGGATAGCCTACATGTGGGCCCAGATTGTATGTATAGAATAAGATTTCATGCGTGGAAGTTTTTGTAAAACAAAGATGTGCCCTTGAACACGTGACATATCCAGTATAAGAAGCAGAGCCGATCCATTCGCCAATCGATTGGATAGGAATGCGAAAAGCTCAGATATGTGTTGCATTCACTTCCGCCACGCAGTCCGTGCTTGACGTCCTTCAGCGCTGAAAAATGAACCGACTGCTGCTCGCACCACATTTTATGTTGGATGATCGTGGGTGTACTTTTTCACTAATTCTAGATCATCTTTCCTTATCATGTAGGCGGTAATCTCAAACCTACCTTCAAAATTTGCGGAACGATTTTTTGAACGGAGTCATGGAAAGCTTTATCCTTGCGTAGTTGTTTTACATACTATCGCGAGGAAACGTGTAAGCGTCCTTACATATACAGGGGGGGGGGGGCCCAAAAAAAGGTCACTTCGACCGA
>MU913900.1:0-13298 GCA_036418165.1 Cooperia oncophora | reverse complement strand
AAGTGAATTTTTTTTGCCCCCCCCCCTCTCTGTATGTAGAGAGTCGTTTTGAAGCGTGATACTAGAGTGCAACAAGTAGCGAGCGGGTTCTCCAAGCGAGTGTCATAGAATCGCTTCTCGCGAGGTTGCGGATTTTTGCATTTTCGAGAATGAGGCCGACAGAGATTGTAACATCCCTGCTCGCTAGCCTGCAAAGGAATCTGCGATCAGTTTTTCTTTCGAAGTGTAGACCCATTGTGGCCTGAAAGAGTGCTTGTGCTTGCCCCTCGCAACACATGTCGCAAGGGTTTTTGCAATGAAATAGTTTGATAGTCATGTTCAGTAGGTCAAATTACCTTTGGGAACAAGTTGCCAAATCTGATATTTCAACTTAACTTGGAAAATGTGGACTACGGGTAATTAGCAGCAGACTGGAGCTCACCTACCATCGATGACTGGTCTCGGGATGGAATTTTCTCCCGGAATCGCGAAAATGATGCAGACAGCACGAATAAGTGAGCCAGATATTGTTTTTCGTGAAAAGACATTACTGAAGAGTTTTTTCAGCTCAGAGCCACCGGTGATAGGCTAGTCGCAGTATCGCTGTTGGCTACAGTCATGACTAACGTAATGCTACTTTTTGAGAGGCTGAGTCAGAACCTCAGATTTCTCCAGAATGCAGTCGCTAGGGGTTATTTGACCCCCCCCCCTCCTGAACACGAAATGGACCTGCTCTGCGAGAAGAACGCTGTTTGTTGCGCTGCAGTTGCCAACCCTTCAGCGCCAGCGCGCCTTGAAGAAAAAACAGTGGAGAAAACCCCCATGTTTCCGCTCAGAGAACCGCTCCGCAAATTTTGAAGACACTTTTGAGTTGAGCGTTTCAAGACCAGTGCAAAATGTGCACCACACTGCAAATGGCCGGGCTGACCTGTTGACCTTTCCTGGTTAGTTACCATGGTATCAAATACAGTAAAGTCGTGAGCCGGAAATCAAATCTTCATAAAGCGCCATTACTACTAAGATGAGAGATCCGCCCGTGTTTCAGGTAACTTCTATAGATTTTGTTTCCCATCCTCCTCGAAGGAGCTGCAGTCGGGCTTTAGTAATAAAACACAAAGCGCCTCACCGGAAAGCGCCGGCGTACGGCAGATACTGACAGTCGGTTTGAAAGCAAGAGCTGCAATGAAAATTATTCCCTAGTCTTGGGAGACAGCTATTTCGGGATCTTTGGAAATGGAAAATGCGTTTGCTGAGCGGAGCATCCGGAAAATCAGTAAATATTAGGGTGTCCCGCAACTGCAAGGCACTTTTTCCAGCCAAGGGATACCTTTATAGCGTCCTGCTAACCAGGGAAGGTCAACAGGTCGGTACCTTATGCCTTTGACTTTTTAGAATTAAAAGTATCTGTTTATTCCCCAAGAACAAACACACAACGCGATTTACATATACAACCACAGCGATCCTTCATGCATGTCCCTTGTGTATCAAAAAGTCAACACAGCTTCTCTAGAATTTTCGGGGAGCAGCCGGATTCGTTCCCCACCCATTTCTCTGACGTCGATATGGTTCCGGTATTCTTTGTTCTTACAGCGAAACTGATTTGTAAATAGCGCGTGGGCTTAAATCAGGTTGCTATGGAGGGTAACGAAGAGCATCAGTCAAAATCTCTGTGAGGCAGTCACTGTTTTCCAGTGGGACTTGCTTGAATTCGGATAATCATTCATTTCTTCTGATAGCGGCAGACAATGACTCGCAGTTTCTGAGCGTGTTGTAATCCGATTCACTTTCGCAGTTGCCGTCGGAAAGTTGCGATTCGAGAAGAAAAAATTGACAAGCTAATGGAAAGCCTTAGATACGAAGAAAATTGAGTCTCTCAGGCACATACGTTTTCAGCCGTGGCTGAGACCGTCAGCACCTGTATGCCGAGGGTTGTAAAGATCATAGACGGCCACAAATTTTTATTTTTCGTTAGTAGTGTTCCGTTAAGGTTTGCCAGCAGTGATGGTGAGTCGGAAGCCGCTGGATGAGTCACACATGCCGAAAACGTTGAGGATTCACGACGGAAATATTATGAGGAATGTCTCAGCTACAGTAAGTTTCAGCTTCAATTAATGTCATTGTGAGAACTGGATTCCAGTTGTTTGAGTAGAGCCCTTCAATGTGAAAACGCTTGGAAAAACCATGATGAACAGTTATACATTTCAATTTCGATTCCGATATTTTCTGACCAAATCGGACATTTTTTGAATCGCACACGTCACCCACATCGCAGTTGATTGACCGCATCACACTATGTATATACTGCCGTAGGCTCCGTCCGACACCCCAGCCCACTTCGTTTCCCAAAATGTTTTATGAATTCCGCTCTTGTGATTTTTTCGGAGTAAACTTTCCCTAGTTTTTTCTGTTTCGGGGGACGCAGGAGACCAGCACGTTTGTTTTGTAAAGAGTGAAGAACGATGTCGAAAAAGATTGTAAAAATTCAAAACTTTAATAACTTCATTAACATATTCCGGACCTCCATTGGGGGAGAATCTCCGCGTAACTTCTTTACTTTTCGAACCGATAATCAGCAATTTCATCTGTTTCTTTCACTTTTCTATGTGATATTTGTATTCTGTGCCTGAAACGTGTTCTGATAACTTTGGAGCATGAATAAGATGCCAAATAGACCGTATGAAACGGTGCAGAGAGAAAAACGTGTGACACACCATGTGTGTCACGCTGTCCGGAACGTGTTTAAAAAGGGCGGAGTCTTCCCTGTGTCGGTGTGGCAATCAGTTTCGGCCGATGTGTATGTTCAGAATAACAAGCAAAAATGCGAGAAAAAAAAGTCACAGGAACAGAATTCATAAAACATTTTGGAAACCATGACCTGGAAAGTGCGCGGGGGTGTTTGGGCGAGCTTACTACATGGCATGGTCCACTCATTCAAGTGCCCGATGTGGGAGACGTGTTCAATTTGATTAGGTGTCCGATTTGAAAAGAAAGCGGTCTAGAGATAGTAATGAAAAAGAAGATAGTCGAAGTTTCTTATGGTTATATGGCGATTTTTGTTGATTTTCATGATGATTATTTCCACCCGTGAACATGTTCTATACCAGTCGGATCGGCCGGTGAAGCCGGCCGATTCCTCTGCGTGTGAAGCAAGTATTCTCTTACAGACCAGTCGTATCAGCCGGCCATATTGCCCGAAATTTTTTTCTCCGAAAATTTCCATATTTTGCCGTTTCATCCACCGTATATGCCCTCCCCCCTGGTAGGGAACTCTGACATCCTACATCCCACCTGTCCTGCGGATTCTTGAGAACACGTTAGGCAGCGTTCAGACTTGTAGCGCGACAGTTGTAGCGCTACAGCTGTACCAAACTCCAGGTTCCCTTTATGTTTTTTTCTTTCTGAATTCAATCCCTTCTCTTTGTTTCTCATGTTTATCTGATCCTGAGCTCCTTTTTTTCTTTAACACTGAATTTTGATGTAGTTTTGATACAGAACACTGTGATGATTGATTTTATATATCGTTGTCGACTTTAATTATCCAGACTCAGGATTGCTATTGATGTTTGATGTCTTGCAGTGGTGCGTCATGTTGATCCCGATTGCGAAATTGTTCAATCAATTTCAATTGCTCAATCGAAAATACATCAAAATTCAGTGTTAAAGAAAAAAAAAGGAGCTCAGGATCAGATAAACATGAGAAACAATGAGAAGGGAAATTCAAATCCTTCAAATTCTTATTGAATTCAGAAAGAAAAAACATAAAGGGAACCTGGAGTTTGGTACAGCTGTAGCGCGACGTAGCGCTACAAGTCTGAACGCTGCCTTAGGGTGTTTGAAAGTTGTAGCCGCAGAGCAGTATTCTCTTGCTGTTCGGCTGCTAATCATAACATAATCAGCGAAGGTACGCAAAACCTTTTAGATTATCAGAACGTAGCCGAGTGTATGTAAAGTAATAATTTAGCAATTCGTTGAAGAGGTATATAGTACTTTGACCGGAGCCTCGTCCAGTGCAGTTACGTCTGCATTCATTCCCCCTACCCATTTCCTATCGTTACCCACTTTTCCCGCTCTCTTGGCTCATTTGAGACTGAACTACGAAATTCTGATTCAAGCCACGTCCACAGCAGATGTGCCTCCCCGTCCAGCCATTCATTCCCTATCGTTGCCCACTTTTTCCGCTCTCCGGGCTTTTTATAACCAAATTAAGAAATTTTGAATGTTTTCCAGTAAGCAGCGCCCACCTGTAGCACGCCCCGCCCATAATTGGTGTGCCTCCCTCATTTTGTCCGCCAACTGATTGCCTATCGTTTGCCACATTTTCCGCTCTCCGGGCTCTTCTGGAACCGAATTACGAATTTTTGAAGGCTTCTGTAGCAAGCACCGCCCACCTACAGCACGCCCCGCCCATAATGGGTGTGCCTCCCTCATTTCGTCCGCCAACTGATTGCCTATCATTTGCACATTTCCCGCTCCCGAGCTCCTCTGGAACCGAGTTATAATTTTTGAAATAAGTAGCTCACAACTGTGCGCACGCCCCGCCCACAGTGGGCGGGGCATAGCTTAGTTCATGTGTGTTTCGTACATCTTGGTCCATGCCCTACCCATCCCACCCTTGACCCGGCCCCTCAAACCGGCTCTTCAGGTAATGCCAAATTTCCGGACAGACAGACAGACGTTGCCGTTATCGGAAGCAGGACAGTAGGGCAGGCCTTAATATCTAGTAAGACCGTTCCAAAGCATTTCCGAAGTAGTTTCTGAACAAAAGGATATATTGTTTAGTCATCAAGTGAGAACTAGAAATGTAGCACAGATGCATATGAAATCAGTAATCTATTTGGCAGGAAAATAATAATGATTGTTTCTTAGCTGAAAAATTGTCTGAAATAATACTTGGCGCTTCGCCATTGTATCTTATGCTGTTTGGTAAAGAATTCCGTACTCAATGAAAATTATGCTCAGTTTCTTTACGGATTTCTTTAGTTAAGTTTTTTGTGAATACGTAGAGTTGGGAGAGTGCAGAGTTGACAGAAGTGGGCGCTTTCGACATCTTTTTTTGTGCAATCGATTTGCTGAAGCCGCAGAAACTCATTTGTGAAGTGTATGGCCACAAGCACTACACTCGTAAAACATTTGAAATTCGCTTAAGCGGTCGAAAAATGGCAGTTTCCGCAGATGAGCATCGCACTGAACATTCCATTTAGTTCGTGAGAGATGATGTATTACCTTGTTCATGAAGATCCACGCTAAATAAAAAGATTGCATGAGCTAAGCAAAGATACCATACACCTCGAGTAGTCACCTTCACTTGGATGGAACACGGGGTACAGCATCGTGATCGTGTGGGGTGGTGGTGTAGGTACGATCACCTAAAAGAGGGACATGGTACGACCCCCCCCCCTCCTTGCCCAACACCTACACATGTGTACATAGTGCACACTGAAACAGGAAAAATCACGCGAAAAATTAACCGGGAAAATTGTTCCAACGCGGCAAATTTCTCTCAAAGGTACATACAACCCCTCCTCTCTCATAACGACCGAATACGACCCCTCCCCTCCCCAGAGAAGAAGTATGACCACCCCTGTGTGTTTCACATAACGATGTAGTGGGACCCCGTTGGGAAAGTTTCAGAAACAAGGGGCATACGTCATGCATGCAGTAATGCAGTCGCTGCCCATCTAACTTAAGTCCGGTGCGAATCACATCCGCAGAGTCAAAATTAATATTTTTGTAGCGTTCGGACCAGTTTTATACTCGAAATCCCTGAGATCGGGTAGGCGTGGCCGCATCCTTCAATTTAATCTGAAGGTGTCTATGCTTCTGGTGAGATATTTTCATCATGACACAATTGTTGTCGTGTATCTGTCCAACATAGAACAAGATGACAGTTTTCCCAGACTAGAATATCCCACGAGTAAGTCAGTCTATGCCGTATTCAAATGCCACGCCTACCCCATCTCAGGGATAACGAGTGTAGCTCCAAAAAGGTGCAGCACCTCATCATCATTCATTTGCTCCATGAATTTCGCTGACACGGTGGCCACAGCATTTCGACTTAAGACAAGCTGTACATTCACCTCCGTGGATTCTGTTTCTTACCATGTGTGAGGTGAGTGGATCTGCAGCTGCAGTTGTGTGCCACTTTTTGAGCTACTGCTTTGATTCCGAAAGTGGTTCAGAACAAGGCTCGAGAGTAGAGATACTTCAATGCCCGTCTCCATACTGCCTCCGCGCTGTGGGCTAATGCCGTTTGGACTCCAGCAATTTCGGCACCGAGCTCATTTTTAAATTGCCTAAGTCACCAAATCCGCTAAAAACTTGTATATAGGGGTAGTTTAACATCCTGATTACGAATATGACATTCACTCTTGCCGCTGGCGCTAATGGATGACACTACGATTATCTGCGCTCTGCTAAGGCTGAGCCCAGGAGGTAATCGTAGTGTCATCCCTTGGCGCCAGCGCCAAGAATGAGTGTCATAATTGTAATCACGATGTAAATAACCCTTGTGTACATGTTTTCAGCGGGTTTGGTGACTTAGGCAATTTAAAAATGAGCTCGGTGCCGAAATTGCTGGAGTCCAAACGGCATTAGCCCGCGCTGTGCCGCACGGTCTGCCCCACGCCTTACCACAGCCAAACGTGCTACTTGTCTGCGTCCTCTCACTTCTGGTTGTTCTCTACTGCTGAGTGCGTATGTCGCTGCAGGGTCTTGATATCAACGCAGGCGCTGTACATCGAAAATAACGCGGGCAGATTATGGAGACGGCACCCGGCATCACTTCTTGCTCAGCTACCGTTCTTTACTGAGTGGAACGCTTCTGCAGTGCGGTCTTATTTGCCTCGCAGGACAAGGACTGCCATCGGAGGTAAAGCAATTTGCCTTTGAACGCAATGAAGTTGTGTCGAAAGTGCGCGATGCTTACTCCATGTTGATGCCCTATATTGAAAAATCTTGAGTCAGTGTACAAACAACTTATAGAGCACGAAGTTCGCTGCGAAACTATGGAATTATTGGCAAAGCATTTCATATTTCACTGAGATTCCTAAATTAGGAAAAGCTCCACATTGGTGGACCAATCCCATATCATAGAAGACAAGGCTCCTGTGAATTCTGGAGCGCTGAAACTATTCTGAGCATTCTGGTCTTTGGAAGGAAATCAATGAAAAGTGAAGCAATATCTGTCCCTGAGAACTGATTGCACCCACCACCGTTCACTAAATCAGGGCGCGCCTTGTCACTAGGGAAAATTTTGGAGAGCATTATGACCCCTTCCCCCAACTAGCGTTTTCCCGAAAAATCCAAAGATGTTGTCACCGCGGGGGGGAGAGGGTATGAATCTCGAAAATCCTTTCGAGACTCCCCCCCCCCTTCCAACGTCGGACGTCCCTGCACTTACAAGGGAATGGTTTGAACTTCCCATGGAACTTTGAATGGAGACCTAGGTACATCGATAGAGCCTCGAATGCTGATTACGAATATGCAGATTAAAAGTGCTACGGGGACCTCCCAGACGAGAGATCTGGTGGTCAAAGTTTGCGAAAAGCCAGTTTTGGCTCGAAAAGCCAGTTTACTTGCTAGCGCTAAGCCAGTCGTCCAGACTACAGCGTCGCGCTACAGCGCCGCTTCGCAACGTACTGCTGTTTCCAACGTTAGGATGATTAGAGTTGCTTACAGAGAAAAGTGGGAAGGTTGCTGGAGTTTTTGAGAAATTCACGGAAAGGTGAGACTGATACAGCTGTAACTATCTGACGCCATCCTTGACAGTTACTCCATTAGTCACTATTTTTCTGGTACTGCTTTTAGCGTAACAGTGTCCTTCTGTCCTATTAAGAGCATTTTCTGCAAAAAACACCCAAAGAGTACTCGCGCCACCTAAAAACACGCACGCATGTTTTTTTTTTACCGGAGACACAAGAACCATAAAGGAACTATCTTGTTTTCCCACCTGTGTTAAACGGCATGGTGACCAGATTAGTCTTTCGCGTGCTTGTTGGGGAGTAAGGCCCATTTTTCTTGCTTGCCCGCAAATTCGACTCAATACTGATACGCTCCTAGGCCAAAAAAAAGTACAAGAAACTTGTCAAGGCTTTGCTGGCCGTGAATGCCTCGAAAACCGGCATAAATCTTTTTCCTGTGATCCAGGCAGAGATTGGGGGCGAACTCGAAAAGCAGATTTCGCTCCATAATCGATAAGCGGCATTGGATTCTGTACTCATTCTTTCTGTATTCAACCCTCTTCTCTTTTGTTTCTCATATTTATCTGATAGTGAGCTCCTGTTTTCTACTTTATCACATTTTAATGTAGTTTCGCAATCGGGATCAACACGAGGCAGCACTGCAAGACATCAAGCAAAGCCATCAACATCAAGCAACTGTGAAACCAAATAATTAAAGTCAAAAACGATAAATAAAACCAATTATCACAGTCTTCTGTATCAAAAACTACATTAAAATGTGATAAAGTAGAAAACAGGAGCTCACTATCAGATAAATATGAGAAACAAAGAGAAGAGGATGATATAGAAAGAAAAAACATAAAAGCTGGAGTTCGGTACAACTGTAGCGCTACAGCTGTAGCGCGACGCTGTAGCGCTACAAGTCTGAACGCTGCCTAAGCGCTGCTGATCGATGCCTCGGCAGTGCCACCGTGGCTTCGTGGTAATGGTCTCGCTTTCAAGTCAAACGCATGCGGGTTTGCATCCGGTTGGCGCGAAAATTTTTGCTTCGCTCCCTATAAGAGCTTTCACTCTAATTTTCAAATTTCGTCCGAGTTTACGATCAAGCAAAACAAGTAGATCAAGTATATGACTACTCGATCGAGTATGGATTTGGTCATATCTGCCCTCTCTGAACAGGTTACCCATCCGACAATTCAAAGTTTCAGCGAGAAACTCGTTCATGGGAGTATTGACCCCCTGAACACGAATATCACATCCTTCGACGAAAAAACGCTCGTCTGGCCAAATTGCGATTCTGGGCAAAACTTTGAATTGTCGGATGGGTAATATGTTCAGAGAGGGCAGATATGACCAAATCCATACTAGATCGAGTACGTCGTATACTTGATGTACTTGATCTACTTGCCCTGCTGGGCCGTAAATTCGGAAGAATTTCGAAAATTAGAGTTGAAGCTCTTATAGGGAGCGAAGCAAAAATTTTCGCGCCAACCGGATGCAAACCCGCATGCGTTTGACTTGAAAGCGAGACCATTACCGAGCCACGGTGGCACTGCCGAAGCATCGATCAGCAGCGCTTACGAGCCAGAACTCAAACTTTGACCACCCAGATCTCGTCTGGGAGGTCCCCGTAGCACTTTTAATCTGCATATTCGTAATCAGCATTCGAGGCTCTATCGATGTACCTAGGTCTCCATTCAAAGTTCCATCAACTTCAACGCATACTGTGTTCACCCGAATTTTCTACCACATCTCACAGCTGAATGATGTCAGCCCTCGGGACCTAGCCTGGCGAAGAGTGCGCGGCGCACTGATTCGTCCGTCAATAGTCTGGCTGTCCGCTGAGCGCAAGAAGTGTAGCTTTTGGACAGGCTCCAAGAATTATATCATGAGAGTCTGGGCGGAAATGCGAGACGCAGACTGCTTGGAGAGCAACGAAGCACATGGTATAACGGAGCGTGGCGAGAGACGAAAAGCAAGGCGTTTTTCTCTTGATGGGTGCGCGTGGACGCAGTCAGCCTAGCGCGCGGCGCTCCTGCGCACCCATCTACGCTCGACACTGGAGATTATTGCTTCTATCAGTCCGCCTACGCGTAACATCACGGGTGATTTCACCGGTACAGTTGTTACTACGGCAGCGAATATGGCCACTACCACTATAGCATATCCGTTAGAACCGAAATGTTTCCTGCCCGAATCCGCCACTCTGATAGCAGAATGTATACAGGTGACTTTTGTGAAATTTCATTTAACAACATGTGCTGTTGTCTACCTTTCAGACCCTTAGATGGAATTTATGAAAAAAAATGCTAATTTTGTGAGTAATTTTTCTCTCTGAAAAAAGTAGTTTTTGCTCTCATAAGCTCCCCGTCATCCAGTACGGGTGGTTAGCTTACGTTATAGGAGGGTCGCCACTGATTACTGTAATGTACGATTTGACTAAATTTGTTTGTGCGGGTCTCCGTGGTCACGTAACTTGCTCAAGTGACTTTACGCCGTTACGAGATATAGGTTTGATCGATAATTGATCCGTGCAGATTATAAACGGGATGTTTAGTCCGCTTCCACCATAAGTATGGTCACCCAGCATTCCATCGGGATTTCATTCGTCAGGATTCCATTCAGTGCCACCGTCCTTTTAATTGGAGTACTTTTCATCAGCAGTTCCCAAACTGTCTCTTGGTCAAATGCTCATTTTCTGATGCTCGTAGTTAATAATTTAGTTTGTTTTTTTTTGTTCAGAATCTTGTTCATGAGCTGCAAGAATCACAAGCATGTGCGACTACAACGCCTATCGATGCTCCGTCGGCATTGCCTGAATCAAGAGTGTTGTGTCTGTACACGGGTGGTACGATCGGTATGAAAAGCGAAGATGGAGGTGAGTACTAGGGCGATGAATCTCCCATTTTACTTTTTTGCTCTGAAACTCTAGAACTGCATGTCCTTACGTTTCACTGAAACTTATAGTTTTTGTGGTGACGTAAGTTCCGCGAGTTGAGTATGTGTTTGAAAAGTTTGAAAAATGATTAGAAGCATTAAGAAGTCCAGGATCATTGTTTAAAAGCAACGAGGAACTTTTTTTTCTGGAAAGTCCTGAGGAACCCTTCGAGGCAATATCGGTGAATCTTGCCCTCCTGAAGAATTTCTCAACGAAACAGGCATTTCCTAGCATTTTCGTTTCTCTTTGGCAATGAAATTTTCTCTGAGCTGAGCGAGTTCTGGATTGGTTTTTCTACTGCAATTTCATTTTGGCTTGCGGAATTGCTCCGCAATTCAAGAAGCTTCACATAGGCTACCGTATCCTGTCTGCCATAAAACAAATCGCATCAGCTGAGAACCTAAAAACTTCATCAAAACCTGGAAAAGGGTCCTTATGCACGGAATATTCTGGAACAAATCGTTTTTCATCTCCCGTCACGAGAAAACCCTTGAGCATGCTTGTCTACAGCTGCGTGTCAGCAGAGGCTAGCTTTCATTTGACGAACTACTTGATATTGATGATGAAAAGGTGAGGAGCGAGGTATGGCGCCTGGAAGAGGATTACGTGCGTCCAACGGGCTCTGCTGTAAACGAGCGTTCCATTTATTGGCCAGAAGTCTACCAAATCTGGTTTTTATATCGCGTTCTGTCGTTGACACGCGCAGAGCATGGTTATTGACGCTCTTTCTGTGACGTCTGTTACCACTTCCTGGGTGAGATTAACAGTGACTGCTCAACATGGATTGAGTCATGGCTGTCCTGAACTATTTTGTAGGGTGGGTGGAAGACGGCGTTCCCCTGAAAGAAAAATACTTGATCAGTTCTTTCGCAGATTTAGTTGACACTTTTTTCAGTTGTATTGAACGTTTGAGCTTCAAAAAACAACCCGCTCCACCCCCACCCCCCCCACCCCTGAGCGTACTACATATAGGCGTTAGTACGTTTATTAGGGGAGGGGGAAAGGGAGGGGGTGGGAGGGTGGATAATGGCCCTCTTCAATTTTGAACCAACATGCCATTTTATAAAATCGTTTAGACACTTGTAAAGTTACGAAATGATACGATTTGCTTCATTAGAAATCAGTATCTGCGAATGAGCAAAATAAGATGGGAGGGTGCTGCGTGACTTCATAGTAGGTAAACCACTTCCCATGGCTCACAATGCGGAATCTCCTTCGGCTCCAAGGGGTTGATTCACCAACTCCGAGGTTCCTTTTCCCTAGTCTTGAGCGGAATTCGCAATGTCCCTGATTCATTCTACTCACTTTTCTCCTATGAATGTCGTCAAATTAAAGACACTTCCCGCGACCAGCGAAATATCTCCGTGCATTTGGCATCGTTATCCGCACTCGCAGAGAATATACCAGTCTCGTCACTGGCGAGATAAAGAAGCTCGAGACGTGTGTGTTGTGCAACCGGTGCAACCGCATACTGTAACTCTGCCGCTTTACAGGCGGATTTGCGTGTGCACACAGCGTTGCCTGGAGCGTCGTAGTGTGATTTTCCGTGCTCTTGTCGGGGATTGGTTGCACGTTGAATCCTGCTGATTGGGGTTGCCGACGTCCGACAAACTCATGTACCACGGTGCCCACTGCAAAGGGAGTCTCTGTTCAGAGTCTTCCACGACTTTTTTTTCGTTTGTTCTCTACTGTGTAATAACTTATGGGGAACTGGTTCATTAATCAGCAAGAAATTTTCTTTAAGCAAGAGAAGTGGTGTTGAATCCAACATCATTTCGTATTTCTACAGGATTTTACAAGAGTTCACAAAAATGCTCGCTATGGTAGGGAATCTAAAGGACTTCTTCTCACCGTGCCTTCTTACCAACAGTCTGATTTGCAGCCGGTCATTGCGTTGTATTTTCCATGGCTTTTGATGTGTGAACCTCGAATAAAGGAAACACAGGAACTTCTGCTTGTATAATCGACCATTTGGCGTCGTAATGTCAGATTCATGGCAACAATTACAGCCGTATGTCTCCGCCTACATAAGGTCTACGTTTGAGCAGACTCTGTCAAGAGTATTTCGTCCTAGGCAGCGTTCAGACTCCGCGACGGCAGCGCTTCGGGCGCGTTCGACTCGAGTCGAGTCGAAAGCATGGGCATCAATCGCGCCGTACGCACGACCGAGGCGATGCCGTGGCGAGGACCTGAACGCTGTCTAATGATGAGTAGGACGACGTCAAGAGAACCCTACCAAGTTACGCGGACAACGAAAACATCCAGTCAAATCCACTCAGTCACTTTGTCCGGATACAGTCTTTCAAGTCGGAAACTGTTCCTCATTAGGCTTTTGTGAGCTTCACAGTTTTATACAAGTCCTTAGTTGGTAGACAGGAGTGATTGTCGGAAATCAGTAAACGATGTGAACGACGGTTCATGCGATCATTACACAGCATAATAAAATGCGCTCTTGGTCGTGAACTGATCGCGATCATAAACGACCAAACTTGTAAGGTTTTAACGACATGTCAGCGACCATGACGTGAAGGCCGAATCGGTGCTTCTGCATCTTTTCCTGTCTATGAGGCTCTGCTTCGGTTTCATTCAGGCTACTCATTGGATGTTAGTCCGCTAACTCTGATCCATACTTGAGCTTCGACGTCGTCGGTTTGATGAGAGTTGAAGGCAGACCCCGCCTTTAACCAATTCATGGAATTCCT
>MU913899.1:13648-24783 GCA_036418165.1 Cooperia oncophora | reverse complement strand
ACTGGTAGTTGATATGTGGGAATAAGTTGGAGCTTGATCTAGAGGGGCGAGATAAGCCCGTAATCGGCTGTTATGCGGTACCAGCGATGATCGGCTAGTGATCAGTTGATGAAGAAAACAACCAATGGTGGAAGGGAGCGAGGATTCATCTCACTCCCACTCCTCTTGGAACCGCCCCGACTGATTGTGATGCAGTTAGCTGCGAAAAGCTGTGGAGATTGGGCTGGGGAACTCCACTCTGTCTGATTGGTTCTTCATATTAACTTCGTCAACATAGAATCAATATCAGCGCGCTGTGGGGAACACTAACTCAGAAAATTGTCACTGTGGCTGCCGTCTGTCTCACTGCAACCGCGCGCCCCAGCTATCGTGCCCACTCTGTTCAAAAAAAGCCATGCCCGCTTCTATTATTTTCCCAGTTCTTCGAAAACGGCTATTGGTTCGTAATTTCTGTAAAGCCCCGAGCCACAAGCTTGTAAAAAAACTGCTTTGTTTTTAGGCTATCAATAGTTGAACAGTGTCTAAATACGGTATATATTTCGTGAATGGAATTTCTGTTTTCAGTAAACTTAAAGCACTGTCAGTGAGGCAGACGGCAGCCACAACCTTTTTGACCCCGAGGCACACTCCTTTGTACGAACCATATTTCATGAACTGCAAGATACGGTCCACTGCTACTCTACATCACTATATTGCTTTCTCAAAGGTGAATTCTACTGCGATCGTGTGGGCGACGTGGGACCCAATTGTGCCCTTCTCATTCTGCCCTCTCCTCTCCACCGCCTTGGAGAGAGCGGTCACCAACGTGATACACACAGTAGCTGTTTGTTCCGCCCATATGATCATTGCAGGCATGAACAGCGAAAGAGGAGAGCTGGATGGAGGAGATTATGACAGTGCATTGGACAAGCTTCCGCGAAGCAAAATAGGTCTTGCCAAGAAAACGAGGGAGGGGCGCAGATTTTTTTTGCATGTTTCTCTAGTTCCATCACCAAATCTTCACACTGTATCAAATAAGAGATCGCTACTCACAGCTTCGAAATTGGAGATGCCAATACTGCTTGAACTGTCCACTAAAAACAGCAAGTCGATTGGAGGGAGTTGTCGCGCAGGATGATTTGCTGAGAGGTGTCCTGAACAGCACTTACATAATTTCTGATATGAAGCATGACAACTGAAGAAGCGCCCAAGGTTGCTCTTTTGAGCAAAAAGCTGTTAGGATACAGACGAACCTCCTCTGGCCACGTAACCGGAATCGTCAGTCGCTACGTCACTGCTATCATCTTCAGAAATGGTATGGGGATTTGAAGTTTGCCAGTTTACTGAAAACAGGAATTCCATTCACAAAATATATACCGTATTTAGACGCTATTCAACTACTACAACTCTAAAAACTCAAAACAGTTTTATTTATCGAGCTTGTAGCTCGGGGCTTTTACAAAACTTACGGACCGGCTAGCCGTTTTCGCAGACTTGCGAAGAGAAAAAATGAGAAGCGTGCACGACGGCTTTTCTTCAAAGACAGTAGGTACGATGGCTGGGGCGGGCGGTCACCTCCAACATCATTGGTGGAGGGTTGAGCGGGGTATGGCCGAACGCCCTCAAAGCAGCTCTTCCACCAATGACGTTGGCAATGACCGCCCACACCCAGCCATCGTGCCCACTGCCTTTAAGCCACGGCCCGAAACTTGCTCAACTGCCAAAACAGAAAACTAACGCTGTTCTCCAGATGATTTGGTGAGGTCTGTGTGTTCTGGAGCGCCGTCATTTGGCTTCTTCGCATTGACCAGTGTTTCTTCGAGTTTGTCGAGGCGGAGTAGCAATTCGCCTTCTAAAAGTCGTCACATACTTTCCTTTACATGATCATCTATTGAATTCGAACATAACCCACTTACCTAGCTTACTTTGATGTCCGTCGTTCTCTTTTGGAATGAGTTCGCCGCCATCTACAGACTGAGTCCCGGCTTCCTGCCGGTTTCTGTTGCTGTAGCCGTTATCTGTAATTCTCTGCAACAAACCAAAAATGTTAGGATTTCCCCCGTCATTGTAGCCTTAGACACTCACCCCTGGACCATTTCCCTGCACAATGTATGTCGAATCCCTCAAGGACAAATCTGGATTTGTAGGTTGCTGGGAGACGGCTAAATGGTGCAACAATAGAAATATGGCAATATCCCATAAGCCACGACATACTTGAAAAATAGCATGCTGGTTGCCGAAAATGGATCTGTAATGAGCCCCAACACAAGCCAATGAGTTCATATAGAATCGTGGTATCTCCAGCACCTACCATTACCAAATTCGGTTGGGGATTTTTGCTCGACCAGGGACTTTATTCGAACCCGCAGAAGGTATGTAATCAGCTGACAAAGAAATTCTGTGTCTCTGCATTTCCGCACGATTATGCTACACTACTTACACCTGAAACACGGAAGACGTGGCTGCGTACTTCATTTCAATCGGGATAGGATGGCATGTTCGTTGATTAATTTCGATTTGAAACAACTATTATCCTGTGTCGGCAAAGGTTTGACTGCAATTGGTCCACTATGAACGATTCCCCAAAACAGTAGCCGCCGCCACCTCCAGCTGAAGTATGCAGCCACGCTTACCGCATCTCAGGGATTTGGAGGGTACGTGAAGCTCTTATGTGACCCATTTCTTAGATAGCGCGTAGGAGTATGGGCCCTATCCGAGCTTGTGGTCCTCAGTCAAACGTAATCACCCCATATATATAATTCGCTTTGTTGTTTGTTTGTAAGTTTGTAAGTTTGTAAGTTTGTTTGTCTGTCCGGAAATTCGGTTCGACCTGAAGAACGACTTGGAGAGGTCCAGTCAAGGTGGGGATAGGTAGGGCATGGGACAAGAAATAAAAAGCACACTTGACCTATGGCAAGCCCCGCCCACAGTGGGCGGGGCACTCGCCGAAAGTTTGGGGTTCCGCAGAAAAATGTTCATAATTCGCTTCCGGAGCAGCTTAAAGCACAGTCGCGTAAAAAATAAGGCTATGACCTTCTCAGAATGCACTTGGGTCGACGATCCGGAAGGCGATTTGACGGTGTCGCTACTTTCCAAGGATGTGAAATGGCGACACGAACTCAGCTAGACGAGCCCTGACTAATTAGGCCCATGGACACCCCTTAGGCCCATGCCGACCCTCACCGGCTGCTAGCTACTAGCTAGTAGCCACTATGTTATCTTTCTCTATAACATTTCGGACTGCTTTTTCTGCTGCTTTTCTCCGCTAATCTAGTATGTACTTAGCACTTTTTTTGTCGGCCTATTGCAGGTTCCGTTCGGCTCCCGCCAATTTGCCGGGTCGCGAGAACTGGCGGTGCCTTTAAGAGGGGAAAAAGGACACTAGAGGGAGGTTAGTAAGGAGTCGCCAGACGTAACACGTGGCAGGAGTGACCCTAAGATGGGTCCGTGGCGTTACTCAACGTGGGTCGGTTTGCTTTCTCGCCACAAATTCAGTTAATCCGGTTCTCGAGAGTAGTTATGGAATTGCGCAAAAACTCATGTAGGAATCTGTTAAAAAGTCCGGCTGAGTACAGGGCACGCTCACAAGCGAGCTGTGTTGGGACCCTGCCCGACACTGGGCGTAGCCTTGGCCCTGAATCGCAGGATATCGTTTTTTAGAAGTTTTGTAGCTCGTTCCAGAGCCGCCACTTGGCAAAAACGCGGGAACAATCGTGCGTCAAGGCGCAAAGGGTCGCCGGTGAGGACGCTGGGGCCGCTACAAAGCACTTGTGGGCGGGGGGGCTGCCTCCCGTTTGAGGTCGAGAGCGGAAAAACATCTGGTAGTAAAATAGTTTTCAGTAGCACCTCCGATGGCACGCGGGGAAAAAGCGGGTATACAGAAGGAGCAGGATGGATGTTCGCCGATTGGGGATACGTGTAGGGTATACACATGCTGGTGGGCGCGGCCAGGCCCGCAGGTGGAGCGCGGAGGCGCAGGACGTAGCAACATGCTCCCCTAAAACTGCCCAGAGCACGTCAAAGATCATAGAAAAAAAATGGTTTGCTTTAAGGTCAGCAGAGGGTCGTGCGGTGAGGGGTATGTTGGCATAAACGCGTGTGCGGAGCCTGCTCACGAGGTGGCGGTAGCCAGAGAAAAAAGGTCTGTGGTAAAGACTCGGTCCCGGGAGGCACTCCGAAGGAACCCCGGAATAAAGTAGAATTCAGGTCAGCGATGGGGTCGCCTGATCGAAACGTGGGATTACATAATTGGTGGAGCGGGCCCTTGCTTCCGAAGCGGGGCGGAGCCAGACTGAAATTCTCATAAAATCCTGTCCCAGGAGCACTTCAAAGTACCTGGAAAAAAGTGGAGTACACAACAAAAGGCGGATATCAGTTGAGTCTAGAAATATGTGAAAGAAAGTACGCGCGGCGAAGCCGCGCCCGCCCTGCGCAGCCGGGCCGTATCAGAAGGAGCCGCGCCGGCGTCAGCCGGCGAGGCGACTTGGTATATAATAGATAGCGAAATAGATTATAGCCCAGTAGCAGATCTGGGCGAAATTTATCATAGTTACTCATCTATTTATTCATTTGTTCACTTCAGCGGAGGTGGTGTAGTGACGTGCGGTCATTGGGTCAATTCATGACAAGGCGAGCATCGAACTTATGGGTGGATCGCACCAGATATAGAAAAAAACCCTGACTTGTATAACCAGCGTCCTCGGCACGTCGTTGTACAGGCCATATAGCATTTAACTAGCTACTATTGTTTTGAATACAAGCATAACGCGTGGTGTCGCATCAAACTTGATCAACGGCATAGGCTTTTTCTTGCACTCACTCACTTTTTTGCTTATTCTGAAACGCTTCAGGTCTGCTGCCTTCGTTGTTCGCTTTCTGAATGTGTTTATGTCCTTTCTAACAATTACTGCATCATACGTTTGACAAGGGGATCAACCAACAATCGATGCCATAGGTTTTCTCAACGAACCTGAGTTTGAAGGAATATACGGTATGATGATAGGTTGTGGCTGAACAACTGACGATGGTGGGGCAGTTGAGAGTTGCTGTTGTTGCCGTTGAAGTTCTAATTGTTGTGCCTAGAAGTTCTCTTCTTTAATGGAGGGTAGGAAGATGAGAACGTGGAAGGAAGTATGAACTCTGCATTCATGTCATCACCTAGCGGTGCCATGAGCAAGAAATTATCTTTTCTCTTGTTACATACGAATACCTGATAATTAGACGTTTTAATTTGCTGCTGTTGCCTGTTGAAGTTCTAACTGTTGCGCCTACAAGTTGACTCCTTTTCTTGATTGTGGGGACGCCCGAGGAAAAAGTCACAACTCTGGTGCAGGGCACGAAATGAAATCCATTTTGAATTTATGGCGCAGATTAACCATTTCGAAAGTATCGAATTTCGAAATCTTTGAGTAACCTTGGACAAGCAACCACCTTTATTAGCGCCTCCTTTTGATTCGAGTCTCGAACAAATACGAATGAGTCTACCTGAATGGACTCATTTTGCTTCCTGAGCTCTTCTGCATGCTTCTGACTAGCCTTGATCTGTTCTTCCATCTGTGCATGTAATTTTGCCGTAAAGAACTCGTTCTGCGTACGAAGTGACTTTTCCATTTCTTTTAACTTTCTTCCGAGCTCATGTCCTTGAAAAGGTTCATATAAAAATGAAATAACCTAGCGAGAACGGGAATGCATCATTCGAGCAGAGCACTAGCTAGGGCTCGTCTCCACGTAAAAAGGGGAAGGTGAAGAGAATAACACAAAACTTCGGCGCTGTTCGGCGACGGGGAGGGGGGGGGTGGGAGGCATTCTGCACTTTAGCTACTTCTAGACAGCCTCTTCTCGAGTTGACAGGTTTTACCATGATGGCTTGACGAGCTTGCTCCAGCTTCACAAGAGTTCACAGGTTTCACCAGAGTGAGACTTGTAAACCGGAACTAGAGCAATGAAAGTGCAAAATGCCCCCCCCGTCGCCGAACTGCGCCAAAGCCCCTATGGAGTCGATATAGCAGTCTCAACAGTAAAGGATAGAAGAGAGAAGGGAATCATGAGTCTCAAACTTGTAGGTCTTTACGATAGGCACTGGGACAAACAAGCAGTGTCAAAATGGTCACGGAATGGCGCTCTTCTTGAGAATGTTGGCGCTCCACTGGAACTCTGGAGGGTTTCCTACACGAATAATTCCCCACGTATCACCCCAGGTAACTGGAAACTTAAGAGTAGGTTTTCCCAGGGAAGTGGTCAAAAAGTTCTACTGGAGAACAGTAGAATATCCGGGAGCCACTGGGTACATCTCGGTCAGGCCTATCCACTTATCTTTTTTTCAGATTGCATAGGTCGCCTTCTGGGAAGTTATGGTGGAGCAATAGTTTGCGACGAACTAATCTGTCGCAGATTATCGATCTTCCAAAATTTGTGGGCCGTACTGTACTCCCTTGTTGACAAGTGATAGAATTGTTCGTGAACACTGTGGCTAGGAGGGACAGTTCCACTTATTCTAATAAAGACGTGCAGTAGTTCTTTATAACAAGGCCATTTCGACAGCACATTTCACACTCTGATCATACGGGCGGAAATAGAGCTTCGCCTTATCCGTGCGTAGAGAGAACGCACTGATGAGGACGCCGCAGCGGTTCCTTGTCACCGCCCACCTAGTTATGGTGGAATGTGCTTTTAAGAGATTTGAATGAGATAGCGACAAAAGGGACACAATTGTGGCAACTCACCTTCATTTCGATACGAGTGAAGAGCGCATCCAAGCACGAGTATAGTCAATAAAAGTACTGCAACCAGGATACCAGTCACTAACCAACATATAGAACCAAAGGAAGCACTTTTCGCACCGCCTGAAAATATTTCTTGGAAAGGCTATGAAATATTAACATTGTAAGTCAACGAAATATAGAAAAATAAAATAATAAAAGTGCACAGAAATATGCCCAATAAAAATTATGGAACAAATGAGGTATGGTAGATAATAATAAAATAACATCAATAACAAAAAGCCACGGACAAAAATTAGAACATTAGCATTCAGCATTCAGGTAGAAGTAAAGGTTGAATTGTCGGCTACAATCATCTTCTTCTTTGCATGTTCTTTTCGAAGGCATACTAACAAAAATTAGCGAAAATGATGATGTTCGATTTTTTTTCGTCCCTCGAAATCGGAAGGAATACCAGACTACGGTAAGGATCGGACATGGGAATTTTCGATCAATTAGTAGCCCTCCTTAAAAACTCACAATTTGTAGTCCACCAAACAGTATTGAGCTCGTCGTAGTGGGTGCATTTGGTGACGTTCCAATTCAAGTAATTCCACCACCGGAGATCGGCGACGGACATTCTTCCTTGGAGATAAATGAAAACGCAAGACACAAAGACCTTGCGCAAGGGCCGATGTCATGGAGACTGCCGACCACTGCTCACAAAAACTCCCCCATGAGTGCGGCCAAAAAATATACGAATATCGAATTATAAGAACTGCTGTTTGTAATCCATAATCAAAGGCAGTCAGCTTGGCGTAGACTACTTTTAGACTACGCCAAGCTGATTTTGTGAAGATAACAGCTGTATAACACCGCGGTCCCCTCTCCGAAAGTTATCACAAGAACGCTTACCATTAGGTGTGGGGAAAAGTCTTCCCTACAAACGGAAATTAAACCCCTAGCTCACGCTTTCCAGACGAGTGGAAAGTAAAAGCGGCCTTGTGGTGTATGTGGCGTAAGGGATCGCGCACTAGCCCGGAAAGCGAGGTGCGGGTTCCAGTCCCGCCCGGGGTCCAGACTTTCGTCCATAACTCAGCTTTCTTGAGAGTTCTCATGATATGACAGGTTTTGATGGAAGCTGATAGCTTTTTCTTCGGATTTGAAAAATTAGACCGTATCCGTCCATGCACGACTTTTTTGGAGTATGGAACATACCCCTAAGGAAGGCGTCGTTTGGGGAAGGAGGGAAGGGATTCTTAGAGCAGTTCTGTCGTTCGGGAGAGCCACATTTGGCGACATGCATATGTTAGCTAATATTTCCTAGCTCGCTGACTCGATATTCTGTAGCACCTCAACGTTCTCTCAGTTCATTCAGCTTGCCTTGGTGTGGATGCTCTGCATGTTGCGCCACTTGCAACGCCACTTCGCCACAACATTCTCAACCGGCACCCTCATGCCAACGTAAAATAGTCTCACCTTCAACAAAAGAATTTACTGTTTCGCATAGCGGTAACACGAGTCGCTCCAGAGCAGAGAAATCAACAGCATTCAAATTGATGGACGTTGCAGATGGCTCAAAGCGTTTCTCGTCCGGCGAAGCTCCACCGACAATGATGTAGAAGATGTGCAAAGGTGATATAGGTGGGAATAGAGTCTCTTGAGGCAGCTGAAATTGAGAACAGTAGGTAATTCACAGTCCAAAGAACAGAGAATAGAAATAGGGGAGTTGTGCAAGTCTCCCGATAGGTCAGGTCACCATCAACCCGTAAGCGCTATATCTGACCATGGGGACGGTGAAAATGTCTACAAGAATCACTCTGATTATTCCGTATTGTTTCATCAACTCAATTTCCAAATCACAGCGTTTTAACGGGTGCTATTTAAAAAACACATTTCTCTCTATGTATAGCTCAGAAAGGGCAGGGAGAGACAGCCGGTTCCGGGCTGTCAAGGGGCGCGCTCACCACTTGCGCCGACCCTGAGTTTCCAAAATCCCGGGCCCAACCAATCCTCTCATACCCTCCGAGACGGTAAATTGGGTACCCGTTCGTCGGCGGTACGGAGGCATAAGAACACTGACTTGTCACACTTGGGCTAGGCCCGCTGGCAAATTCATTTCATAGGCAACATCGTACTTAAATAAGCCACTGCGCGGTTATGGATGAAGTAGAAGCGTGCGCATCCCTCCTAAGGGATCGGGTGGCAAAACGGCGAAAGACTCATGCTTTTAGATAGCTCAGAAAAGTTGTAAGTAAATTTCACAACACAAGTCCTCGTTAAATAGAAGTCACACGGGAACTCTACCATAATCCATCTTTATTTATTTAGTCGGGGGGGAAAAAGTGTGGAAGACGGCAAGAGACGTCGCAATTTGGCCCGCTCCGCGCGCGCGGCGAGCGGCGGGGGACGTTCTCGCAACTCGTGTAACCTGTCCATTGGAGCACCGAGCTTCGTGCAGATCCCGTCATTGTAGACACTCATGACCGTTTTCGCTTCTGAATTGCCTCAGGCGGTTGTTTCGCACTGATGTACTTGTAAGACCATCGTCATGCGGTGCGCGACATCGCTGCGTGGCAACCACCAGCGCGCGGCGCAATTACGCATTCTCCTTGCCACGGCACCCGAACATTGAAATCTCAGGAAACAGCCTATTACGCGCGCGCAGGCTGGAGCTACCAACCACTGTTTTTAAATTCAGCCAACCTGGGAAAGGTTAGGAAATAGAGTATGCTGTAAGTTATAGGCTCAAGGAAGCCTAATTTTTCGAAATTTTTGCGATAATGCCATGGGATTTTTGCCGCATATTCGACAACTCAAGCAGAATAATTGTTGGAAACTTCGTGTTAGGTTACCAGCTCGTGCCCAGTCATGCATGCGACATCCGTTTCAGCACAAGGCGCTTCGGCTCGCTTTTTTCTGCGCCACCACTTTCCTTTTCAACAACATCGCGTACACTACTCGTGCATACCAGGTTTTTGATGTTTTGATTACGATGATGCCATATTTTTCCTCGGTTAGCGACCTGGTGCCATCTGGCGCCGAAATAGTGCAGGTGCTAATCACTGGGCCAGCCCCACCTATGTTCTAGCTCCAATGTTACTCTAGGCCCTTCTGTGTAGCTCAATGCTGTGCCTCAGCTCAGGAAAGAGAAAAACCAGCTTTTGCTCCAGTGATCAGACTATCGAGCGTTCAAGCCGCCTGGCCTCAAAAAATGAAGTGTCCATGTTCGTGACTGGGTCCTCCAACTAACCTCAAATGCGGAATAGTAATGGATTTGGCAGAAATAGCCGTGGCATCAAAGGCACGATTCCGGCGTCAGAAACGGATGTCATGTTCGTGATCAGAACTTCAAATGACCCTAGTAGGCAAATTTATATCGATTTTGGTAGAAAGATGGCCCCGCTAAATGGAACCGGCGCTCGCGGCGTATGTCATATTCGCGAACAGGGCAATAACCCCTACAGTCAAAAAAATCAGCAAAAATTTTCTGAGCTGTTGGGTCATAATTGAATGGTGCCGGATTTCCTGCTTGAATTCACCGCATTGAGACGAAGGTAGCGCAGTGGCGTGAGACGCTTCGCCAGTGGATCGCATCCCACTCAAGTACCAAATGGTCACTGCCAGTTACTAGTCACGCCGGACTTGAGCCCTGAGTTCATGTCTTGAGGGTGTAATTTTCGTACACATTCAACTCACCTTTTCAGGGATCCTATAAGTGGCACTCGATATGACCACTACTACATCCGGCAACCACTTGCGGTTTCCTGTCTGCAGAGCCTCTCCGGCGAGAGAGTTGATACTGGCTCGCGGAGTGCAGCGGGTTCTGTCTGAGAGCAGGTCGCATGGTGAGAACTGTACCTGCTAGAAAACACAACTCACTTAAATGTAGAACTCTGTGTTATTCTTGGCCTTTCAGAACTTTATGACGTCATTCTGACCTCTAATGCTTTTCGAGCTTCTACATTGCTCTTCACCTTGTCCAAGCCAAATTCTTGTCTTCCCCTGGGAGTAAATTGTGCAAGGCCCAATTGCAGTCCTTGTTCTGATATCTTCATACTGGAAAGCGCCTGAAATTCGGATTCAGAGACAGAAACTTCCGGGCTCTAGGTCGGGGATTGGTATAATGCGCTAGAAACAAGTCACTTGAAGATGATCACCACGTTCTGGGAAGCACCACTCATCTGAATCCCATTCAGATCCGTAGTGTGACCAGTGGGACTGCCAATTGATTTGACCCGTTTTTCACCAATTGTAGAAGTGAGCAAAAGACACTTTGTGATGGGATTTGGGCTGCAGCCGCGGCAAACCCAATGCTCTCGTACGCACCAGCTTTGCAGCGAAAACCACTGCATGCATCTGCGGTCCTCAACGAACCATCTAAAGGCCCCTCAATCTTTTTGAAGGCAGTTGGCTCGATAATTTGTAGTTGGCTTAAAAGCAAGTCGCTAGCAAGGC
>MU913899.1:0-13548 GCA_036418165.1 Cooperia oncophora | reverse complement strand
ATACGAGCATCAGTACGGTCGTCCATTTGTGGGCGGGCGGCGCGGTGGGCGTCCGGGTCGGTATGTTGCAGCTTGATAGGGCCTTATAAGGGTACCCCCTTGAAAAGGCGCTACACAGCGCCTGCCCAGGGTCGCGAAATTCCGTCCTGCTAAGCGCTTTAATCCTACTCGTCGTAGGGAATTATTGTGCCAACTGCCTTTAACAGAAACCTCTGGTCTTTATCAGGCGAAATCCTCGTTCCTTTCGGATTTGTACGGTTGCAACAGGGTCTGTTTGGAGGTGCAAGGACACTGCCGCGCTCGTAAGCTGAGCCCGCACTGAACGTGTATATCGAATATGCGACATCACACTATTTCAGCACCGCAATTCTAAACGTTGCACAAATGAATGGCGCATCCCAAAGAGAAACCGGTCACTGTCGGATGTTTTGCACTTCGGCCACTTCAGGTGACTGCTGACTGCAATATCAACGAACCTGGGTTATGAAAGAAATTTCTTTTTGGAACTGGAACTGATCCAGGCTAAGGGTGCCATCAATAATGAAAAGGACGTCTGATGCAGGCCACATACAAGCTGTAGACTTCGCTATGAACAGACATACGGCAAGTGCCATCTGAAATTGCAAGAAATCATGAGATTCGGAAAATAGTATTCTCATGTAAAAAAGCCTACGACTGGGTATTCCATTTTTCTAAATTGATTCGTCACATTGATCGGTGACGTTGTGTGGAGCCATCTGGGAACTGGTGAAAACACTGCAAAAACGAAATATTGTACGGTACTTAGGGCGTTATTCCTTTACTACACGGTCAGTAAATTACAAGAAGATGCCAGCGCAGCAAGGCTATGTCTGTGCGAAGAAATCACGCACCTACACATCGCAGACACAGAGTGCATGGGTGGGTCACTTGGGCCACAGTGCCCTTCTCATTGGTGAACTCCACCTACAAAAATGGTGCAAAGGAAATGGAGGCGGGCAAGAGAATCGTCGATTGCCGCTTCGTCGCGCGCAGCAGTGGGCGCGACATTTCCTTGATTTGCACTACCCTTTCGACTGGAGCTTCGGACATGTAGACAGAATATGTTAGACCACTTATGTCTATTTTATTATATTTATTTATTTATTTATCATGCACGCATAGGTGCGCTAACAGTGCAAGCGATAACCTTCGAGTCATAGGACGAACAACAATACAGTTATTAAAAAAAAGAAAAAAACAAAAAATTTCGGTAAGCACACAATACAGGCGAGCAAGAAGAGTTCAACCAGACTGGCGAGCTTCAGATATCCTTGAGGGCTTAGCAAGGTTCAGTTAGACTTTCTTTAATTTTTCTCTGAACGTATAGGTGTTAGGCGCCTTCTGCAGGTCTGATGGAAGTAATTTAAGATATCTCGCTCCACGGAAGAAAAGTGAATTAGAAACCCGGGTTTGGTGGCTACTGCACAATTTTAGCGACATTGCAAGGACAACACAGAGCGAGGGTGCGACAGGATTCGTGCGGTGAACACCCAGTACTTACTGGGTTTCAGCTTTAGCTCTCCTTTCAGTATCTTGAAACAGAACACAACGTCATTGAACACTCTTCTGTGCATTAGTGATTTGAGCTGAAAAAGTGTAGGCGCTCCTGGTAGCTGGGCAAACTATGCGGATACTCATGCGATGCGGATCGTTTTCAATTTTTTGCCTGAAGCTTCTTAGTATGAGGGCTCCATATTTGCGAACCATATTCGAGAATAGGGATGACGTATGCTTTATAAAGCTTCAGTAAAATTGAAGAATCGTTCTGTCGAATATTTCTCAAGATGGCAAAGAGGGTTCTAAAAGCTTTTTGAACAATCGCATCAATGTGATGCGAGAAATCCAAATCGGAATTTATGAGGATCCCAAGGTCGCGAACTTCCCTCGAAACACTGATTGAGATGCCACTGACTGTGTAGGGTACAACTATGGCTTTTCCTATGTGAAGTACAGAAGTTTTCATAAAATTCACAGGTATACCCCAAGCATCAGCCATCGCATTCATCCTTGCGTATAGACTGGGTTAACGCTCGGTGAACGCAGTCATGGTTATAATTATCATAAACACCGTATATTTTGATGTCATCGGCGTATATTTTAACATTGACCAATGGGTGGGTATTTAGGCAGGCTGGTAGGTCGTAGGTGTACATCAAAAACAGCAGAGGAGACAAGACACCTCCTTGTGGAACTCCACTAGTGCAGGGGAATCTCTGTGAGAAACTGTTACCTACTTTGACACACATGTGTCTATTCTTCAGATAACAACTGATCCAGCTAAGGATGGGACCTTCAATTCCCAACTGCCACAATTTGTATAGAAGCTTTTCATGATTTACTCTATCGAACGCTTTGGACAAGTCAAAATATATAACGTCCACACCCTTCCCCTTGTTAATAGCTAAATTAATATGTTAAGACACTTATATCTACTTTTGGTCGTACATTGTCTATTCTCGACCAATACCACCTAAAGTCGTCATTAGCGGGCGCGACGTCGCCCGCGACGCCCACTAGCGCGGCGAATTGCGATTCTCTTGCCACATACCCCTGAGAGAAAGGACGTGGTCCGAGTGACACCGCTCGCAGGATCAGAGTAGAAATAACATAACAGTAACAATAATAGTAATAATAATAATGACAGTAATAATAATAGTGGCAACATCAATAATAGTAGTATTCGGTCCGTCGTGGTAAGACATGCGACAAGGAGATCGAAGTTGAACATTCAAAATACATTAAAAAAGTAAAAATTACTAGGTTAGTTAAAGTTGTTAAGTTACCTATTACGAAACAAGTTGTATTACGCATAGAAACGCAACACAATAGAAAAAGTATTGGTTGTTGTTTGAGCCGATTAGTACGAAAAGAGAGCCAAAAAGGTGCATGCGGCTGATGAATTAGTAATCGTGGTGAAAACGGCCATACGCTGGACGTTCGGTGGTAACTAAGGTTTCAACCCACACACACACACACACTTCCATGGCAGTGTGTTGGTTATTGGTCTGAGGCAGCAATTTTGGAAACACGCTGAAAAAAACCAAGAATATAGTTCTGCAGAAGAAGTGGTGAAACTCGAAATGCGCAGCATACGTTCAAACATTATCGAAGGTGTTACACGACCAAGGGACAAACCTGGATTCCGGCACTCGTAGTCAGGACATGTCACACGTTGGGAATCCCAGTAAAGGGGAGGAGGGGGAGTCGTATTGCCTTTATGAGAAATGTCTTCGGAACGTTTAACGCCCTCGGTTCTTCTCGCTTCTCGTGCGCTACAGACACCTTCGCCATCTCACCTCCGTACCAGCAGTTTTTTGGAGGAAAGGGAACAGGAACTCCGGGAAGTTGCAGGAGTTTGGAAGAATCTAGGGGATGGTAGGAAGTGGGGATGAGAAATGGGTACTCGTACCAGAAGAGGAAATTTTGAGGAAGGACTCGTATTTTGTAAAAATTTAGCCCAGCAGCAGGTCATCCATCCCCTGCTCGCAGTGATGAAGTAAATCCTACTAATGAACGGGATCAGTCGGTATTAGAGAAATCAATCATTCTGTGGGATGGGGCTACTTCCATAAAATCGTAACCGCCCATTGAACCCCATATTTCGTATGCAGTGACTTTTGAGCGTCAGCCCATATACAGCACATTTTGATCTTCTCAGATGAATCTGGTACGAATTTACCAGAAAGGAAGGCTAATGCCCCTCCGAGCTCATTTTCAAATTGCCTAAGTCACCAAATCCACTAAAAACTTGTATATAGGGGTAATTCAACATCCTGATTACGAGTATGACACTCATTCTTGGCGCTGGCGCCAAGAGAGGACACTACGATTACCTCCTGGGCTCAGCCTTAGCAGTAACCGTAGTGTCATCCATTAGCGCCAGCGCCAAAAATGAATGTCATATTCGTGATCAGGATGTTGAATTACCCCTATATACAAGTTTTTAGCGGATTTGGTGATCTTGCCACTTTTAAAATGAGCTCGGAGCCGAAATTTCTGGAGTCCAAACGGCATTAGCAGCAAGGAAGGGTAGCAGGCATGATGGTCTGGGCGGGATCCAATCCACGAGTGGACTCCCAGAATGAATCACTTCCTTCAAAGAATTATTAGCCAAAGAGAACAATTAATAATTCAAAGGAATTGTGTCGTAGAAGCTGATATTAATCGATTGAAATTTCAACTGTTTCAGAGCACCCGCTTGTACATCGACCGGCACCTGCCAAGTGGATGCGCTGGCGGAACTGCTGTGTAACTGGCTGCCCATGAAGAACAAAATGCAGGGCCCCCGCGTCCCAAAAAAGAGGACGTTGTGTCAACGCGAATGCTCCGTTTCCTTTTATTCTCGTTTTTCTCATGCGTTTTTCTAAATGGTTTGCTCTGACCTCTGACCATGACACTGACACAGTGCGTTCGCTAAATGCCTGTGCTCTCACGAAACCTACTGAAATGCACTAGAAAAAAAGCCGATTATATTGAAATTCTGTGACATACCTCTCTTGTGGCAGTTTCACAGGGTCGGTCGGCAGTGGCAGCTCGTTGGCATAATCCCTTTTCGCCACTTTCTGTCAAAAACGTGGCGTGTTGACGTCGGTTGAGCAGCGATGTGGTATATGCACAGTGTTCCCTCAGCTACTCGTCTCAAGAGTGACGAAGACGATGGTTCAGGTAATTTTTCGCTTGACATCACTCCATTGATTGTTGATAGATTTCGTTTAGAATTTTGTCTTCACAAAATCACTAATCAGCCATTTTCTTACATTTCACCTCACGTTTACTTTTATCTACCTTTTCGCGTCCAAAAACCTACAAGAACTGCTTTTAGTGGCACACACAGGCTCACGCAGAGTACGTTTTGTCAGGTGAAAGTATTTTGACAGCTAGTTCTCATTACTGTTAGCAAGCAGTATTAGCTGAACGTTTTGTAAGGCGAAAATCACTGGAAGAGGGGGTCAGGGAGGGGTAGGGAAAGAGTGTTAGTGCGAGTGGACCGCCCTTTTTCTGCACATATTTGATCACTGTCATCTACGAAGCCAGCCACGACGTGTAGAATTGATTTGCACAGGACAGAATACGGCACCCCTGAGCAGGTGCCTTTTTAAAGGGGTACCCTTATAGCGCCCTGCCTAAATGCAACATACCGACCCGGACGCCCACCGCGCCTGCCCGCCCACAAATGTCCGACTCGCTGATGTTCGTAGCTTCATTTGCGAAGTAAAATATGAAGCGAAGGGATTGATATGAAGCGGACTGCGGTGCTGCATGGATATATGAGTACACATGCAGCCGTATCTACTGTAGCGGTTATTGGCGCAACGATTCCAACGAGGAACTCGTCCAAAATTGCTTCCTCAATCGTGTAGAACAAATGGTTTTCGCAGATTTTTGACCGTTTCACTTCGCTTTTCACAATTTTCCCAGTATATTGTACCCCGCGTTTACGCATTCTGGACGCAAGGTACTCAATTATCGTGCCTGTGCCTCTGAGTGCGTGATAGTCGAAGTGTAGTGGATCGCCCGCCATTGAGTCAGAGTGGAATATGCTTCGTGCTTTCTTTGACGGACAATGTATTTCTGTCATTCAACAATGCACGTGAGGGGTTTTTATCACAATTTTGTCACGCGCATGATCGCCAAACACAATGGAACAAACTGATTTTTGCTTCTGCCCACATATAATAGAATTACGAGGCTTACCTCGGCTTCGTAAAGGCGGCGCATTGTTCTCACAACATATGCAGAACTGGGGAATCGATTGCGGATATCGGCGAGTTTCAGAGTGGAACTCAGAATAGATGCAGTTGAGCCTGATGCAGCCATTTTGCTGGTTCCCATCGAATATTGCCGATGCCTCCTATTGACACATGTAAAGAGCTTTTCGTTGGCATGAGCTTCTAAATGTGGAAACATAAAAAGGCATCGAAAAATTTCATTGCAGAAGACCTTAAAGATTCGCAAAGGAATCTGCAATATTATGCGGCTGCTTAGCACGTTATTAGAATGAGATAGAATTAGCGGCGTTATTCGTGTGTGTGCGCGCCCCAGTGCATTCATGAAGTTAAAGACACTCCCCGCGATCAAGTGGTCCTCAAAATGACTTCGTGCTTTTTGGAACCCTCTACGCCTTGACGAAGATGATACCACTTTCATCCCTCAATATGGCGCGATAAGGAAGTTATAGCGATTTCCACAAGGCTCGCTAGGCTCGCTGACACGGTAGGTGGACGAGGCGTCCGGTCCCGAGCTGCTTCCGTCCCTTTAAAGTATCCTATTTCGAAAGTCGGGACGCAATTGCGGCTGCCGCATCGATTTCTGGCAGCCACGTCCGGCACACTCGTCCAGGCCCCGCCCCCACTGCTAAAGGGAGGTCTGTGTTCAGGGTGTTCGCGAGGTTTTTTTTCGATTTTCACTGGGGGGGGGTTACAATGGGCCACCGCTTCGTGACTGAGCACCAATTACCCGAACACTTGATCGCGGGAATTGTCTTTAGAATCAGAACAGTTAGTATTCTTAGTTCATTCACTTAGTACACCGGCTTTCTCCGTTTCGTCAATTCGCGACTTGCAAGCCAGCTATAACCGAAATCCATTACTCCAGACAACACTTCGAATACCGACAAGTAATATACCAATAGATTCGCGCTTAGGATACGCGCCGGCTGCAACAAAGACAAACTTTCCCTTGTCTCGAAGACATGGTCCACGTTGGTCAAGAGGGTAAAAAGCTGGACGGAGACCGTCTGCTGCCTTCCTCATTGGTACACAATACGGTTGAGAAGGGAGGCGCTGCGCCAATGAGAAAGGGCCCAATGGTTTAATGAGTGTTTCTGCTCAATCTCTTCTGCTCATCCGAATCGTGCGGAATGGGTCTTCAAACTGCACTGTTAACTAGCTGGCATAGGGAGCTGTGAGTTCGGTGTGGTTCAGCAGGACGACGACATTCGCTGTTATTCGATATTTTTCCAAACAAGGGGCCTCTTCGAGCTGTGGAGGACGTTTACTGAATACGACTCCCCAACTTGTGAAAACGAGCCGCGAAAGAGTTTTCCGCGAGCCACACGTGAAAACGAGCCGCGAAAGGGTTTTCCTCAGAGCCACACACGACCCCCAGCACAGCGTCCAAATACAACCTCCGCTGTGTTTTCCACAAATACGACAAGCTTGCGTGGAGCACAACAGAATAGTCTGTCAAAACATTTACCACATCGTATTGCTATAACCATGGACGTTGCTGTGGCGTTGTTTATTGCTATTATAATAGCTCATGGGATTGATTTCTTCCCCGAACTAATCGACAGATTAGCGAGCTGTGTCAATCAGAAATGAGACTCCATCCAGACATCTCTGGATACGCGAAAAATACCGTAGTGGGGCTGGTCAATTACAAGCCTAAATACAACCAGTACACTCACCCCCTGCGTACTTGCTGAGTGTGGGAGGAATGCTCTGCGGCTGCAGTAGTGTGCCATTTTCGCAACAAAATTCTCACACGCCGGCAAACGGGCTTGGAGGGTAGTGATGCCCAGATACCGTATCCATACTCCGCCGACGCTTGACTAGCACTTGCATTTAGTTAGATCTGTCCGCAAGCAGATGTATTATTCTCGCTGCTCAAAACACTTGACAACGACGGTACCTGATCGCAGCGGGGGCAATACCCCGCCCTTTGCTTTGTGCCACACCCAACGCGAATTTGAATGACTACTTATTTTATGGTGGGGCGGATTGTTCCGCGAATTATCCCTGACACACGAAATATTGATTGTGGGATAGTGCGTTCGCGGCTATGGTGTTTGTCAACAGCCAGATAGAGATAACCTCACGTTGGTAATTGGTTGACAGTTTGCTCCATTTTAGTCAGTTTACCTACTACTGAGACTCTAGCGTACCATCTGTATGAGTTGTAAATACAAATCATCGTGGCCTGATGGACTTCGATGCTCTAACGCGAGTTAGGCCCGGTCGGATATCGGCCTCCACTACTGTTCCTGTTCACTACTCTTGCGAGCCATTGAATGTTGTTTTGGCCGACAGACTGTTATGTAATTGCCTCGCTCCTGAGATGTGGATTGGCTCTAACCGGATCCGTCGGAATGCGTGGGTGGGCCAAACTGGGACTGCGTTTCGCGGAAAGGCGGGCGGTGTGTATGCAACGCCCAGAAACCTAGAACCGATTGTAACGTGGAGGTGCTACAAGTAGGAACAGGTAACGTGGGCTAGGAAACCGTAAGCCGGAGCCTTCCATACCTCGCACATGATCTAAACGCGATGGCATACTTTCGAATGGAGAGGTGACTGGGCTTTCGGTGGAATATGCCATTCAAGTCTTCATCCACTACAAAGCTTAAAGACAGTTGTCTCGGAACGGCAGTGTTAACAAAAAGAGCAGCTGCCGGACTTTCGATGGTGTACGCAGCCACGCCTACCCCATCTCCGGGATACTGGCTGCACATAGTGAGCAACGCAGATCTCCCCCGTCAACAGCCACGATTCCCACTCATATTTCTTCCAGCTACTTACGCGCTGTTGAGTTTTCTTAGTTTCTGGGTAGAGCGATGAGGAAAACCTTACAGAAAAGGCTAGCTATCACAAATTCGGTGTTGTGTTGCTCAACATAACATTTCATAACAAGTATACTCCCTGGTTATGCGGTTGCTAGGGGTTGTGGTAAAAACAGCAACGGACTTGTGATCTGCATTCTCCTCGCTCCTCCCACCTACCCCATTGTAAATAAGGCAGTCCAATAAGGAATCAATGCCATTTTAATGTCCTGCTCCGTAATGGACTCCTTGCTAGACGTGTGTTAGTCCAGGTGCCGTCCAGCTGAATCGTTCTGTTATTGATCGCTGAATGTGATGACGTGCATGAATGAAGAGTCATTGTCGAACACATTCAAGCCCTCTCTCTTTCTCGTCGTCACACCAGCGCCCAAATTGTCACACCCCCGCCTGCGGGATACCCATGGGCTGTGGTCAAAGCGTTGCCGGCCGTGCAACTGAAACCCCACCTATCATTACTTCTTTGATGCTTCTACAAAAGCGTCGAATCGAGCAGCGAAAAGGGACCCTTCCCCTTTCGTTGCCATCCGTCCATCCAGGAAAAATTAAAAAAGGTCAGTTTCGGTCTGTTTTTACCTTCAACTAGGGCTTTATCATTTCTGCATGTTAAAAACTAAACTCTTGCTGATTTTCTGGGGACAATCGATTCTCAATCACCACAAAAAGAGATTCTGGGGACCGGTAGCGGAACAAATATTTCACAGCCTTCTTCTTTGCCACAAGTCTCGGATAGACGGAGTGGACATTTGAAGGACTTCTTGTGCGAAGCAAGAGTTAGAATACAGTAGTTGATAGTGTGGCAATCGGACGGGGCACTTTCAATATGGATGGGTTGATCCCACCCGCGGTGTTCCCAGCACTGGCTATTTTGTCCCTAAATCGATCACTAACCGATCGCCATTGGTAGAGCAAGCCAGCTGGAGGCGGGATCACTCCGCCCCTCCTGGCAACGCCCGCCTGATTACGACGTTACCAACTATAGGTACCTTTTTACAAGCCTAAAGAGATCACATCAAGCAACGGAAATTGCTATTGGATGCGTTAGCCTCTGGTCACTAGTCGCGCAATACGGTCTTTAAAATTGCCCCTCCAAGGCTTATTAACGCCTGGACAAAACCGTCTAAACATCAACAATAAGAGGAAATTGCTCGCTCTCTCAATATATATTAACAAATCAATCGATCGCTACCCATAATATTATAATATGTCCAGTCGATAGAGGTCTCCGAGCAATCGATCAGTGCCGATGCCTATTTTAACATCATTACCACAAGTTTTCTCTAAGCATTTCCGAACACTCTGTGATGTTCCCAGGGAGATGCTCAGCTGTTTAATGCGATTGCTTTTTCCAAACCGATAGGATCAATAATGGCCGTTTTTACGTCTCGCTTTTCACTTTCAAAAAGTGAACGATGACGCAAAGCATACATTGAATCGTAGAAACCACTTGCAATCTTGCTCGCTGCGGATGAAGAGGCGTGTTAGGTTCTAGGTTTGGCTCGCCGCCAGCCCATTTTCCACCAGTCGTTGAAGCGGAGTCAGCGACAACTGGTGAAAAATGACTGATTCGAACGATTTGATACAGTCTTGCCGCCGCCTAAAAAAACTAGCTGACATCGCGTAAAATGCATCCTCCGTTGACACGCCCCATCATCCATACCGAACAAGGGTATACAGTCTGTGACTAAATATTAGGTTGGTTCGAAAAGTCCTGCGACACTTTGACCAATTTTTCGGACTAAATTTTCAGTCACTAAAAGACATCTCCAATCTACAAGGTAATCACCACTAAGGACTAGGACTAGTGCCCTTCTTTTGCACAGCTTCTCATTTCCATTCTTATAGAACTACGGCAACTATGATAAGAAGAAGAGGTGGACCTCATTTTTTGAGTAGACGGCGGAGATAGCGTCTTTCGGCCCGAATTTTTTTGCCTGGTTTTGAGGATGCGGATAGGAATCAACACACAAGGAGCGTGTAGTTAGAGACTGGCCTAACTTGATGAAATAATGCTGTGGTTTTGTTCGCATTCTCAGGTCAAGATCTCATACGAAATCTTTTTGGTGTGGCCTGATCCTAACATGCGCTCTTCGCATTGCCGAGCGGTAGAGAAAAATTGAGTATTTTTGAAGAACTTCAAGCGTGACGTCATCCATGTTGTGAGGATTGCGTTTAGCAGTGCGTACTGTAGTCCCTTACCGTTATTGCTAGTATCCAGATGATGCCGTCCTTTGAATGGTTTCTGCGTGAGAGCAAAGTGTTCGCCCCTGCGCTCGGTGAATAGAGAGGAGGTCGGGCCACAAATTAACGTCTACTGAATATCTTTAATCCAATGCATAGCATCTGCTTTGGCTGTCGCAAGTCTACTTTTTCTGTTGAGAGAGATCCTGCGCAGGAACATCGTGTCCAAAGATGTACGGACTCCACCACCTCTCTACCAACACAAGATCTCACACAATAGTTCTCCATCAAGTGTACAAGGAAAACAAACTCAGTCCACAGCTTCATCGTCGGCTATGACTTGTTGCAGAGGGACATCCTTCATAGAAAAATTTCTCAATATACGAGCACCTGCGGAGAAGCCATGCGCTAGTTGTCTCAGTTATAGATGCGAGCTAGAGAGGGTGCCAACGTTACTGGTGGTTACGTTCGGGCCTGCGCCTCAGGAAGCTTGAGTGTAAAGCGGCCGTTCATTCTGTGCTTCCGGGTGTGCCGACCCTAATACTACCATACTTCCGTTTGAATAATGTCCATTGCTGGCAGAGCGCTGATGCAAAAGGAACTCTCTGCTATGGCAAGCGATATCCTTCCTCAAGACAACGTAAGTGTTAGCTTCCTCGACTATGGCGGAGTTGCAATCTTGCGTCCAAGGAACTCATTAATATTGGGATAGGTCGAGAAGTACCTCTATGCTCTGAGAGGATATTTTTACAGCTTTGAACTTCACGGAGCCAACTGACTATACCCATTTTCAGCAACCCAGAGACAGTCTTCACCTAAGTCAGCAGAGAAACATTCAAAATGATTCTTTGGACTTTACTTCCTAGTAATAGATTCCGGAAAAATCTGTCGCAGACTTTTCGAACAACCCTAATTAATTTTCGGGACATTCCTATGCGGGCACCTAATGCGCACCCGGATAACTAGTTCGGAGGATAGAGATCCTTGCGCGCTACAGTGGTACGCGTACGTGGGGCAGTTGTTATAAAATAGGCTACTAGAATATTCGGATGTCGGTCTTCTTACTTTCCCTGCCTTTCAATACGTCCTCGACGCGTACCGCGATCGGGATTCTTTCCTTATCCATGCCAGAGGTCTAAGATTATTCTGTTCCGTTTAGGTTTGCCGAGTTATCGTTCATCTTTTCAGTTGTCATACAAGTAACTTTTAGATAAACCTTCGTCATGGCATGTTGGATCATCTTAAACGACAAAAAGACACGTGTACCGCTTGTGGAGGAACGATGCTATTAGAAATGGCGGCTCTTTCGAGGCTCACTGGGAACGGCATTTATGAAGAAAAGGTATAGTTGAACTTAAGGTTTGGGCTCTGTTATACTATCCACCTCCAAATCGGCCGCCGAACGCTGACATTTTTTAAGGCGAGAAAGCCATGGATTTTCCTGTGGAGCCAAATGCATCGCGCTACTGATTTGGAATGGGGACCGTCTTGATGTTTCTTCTGCGTGATTTTGGGTCCGGATCGAGTATATAATTTAGTTTTTATTCAATTATGTGGTCATTAAAGCGTCAAATGTTTTCAGTTTTCTTTTTTATTTTCTTCGTTTACTACTCTTCCCTTGAAGGCATGACTTGGCAAGTGATAGAATAACAGCATGGTAGATAAATAGCAGGCGAATGCGCCTTGTGAAGTAGCTCCTCCCGCAAACTCATTCGGTTGTCTCACATTCGTGGCTTATCACATGTAGAGGACAGCGACAGAATGGCCGTGATCCTAAGGGGTCCTCTCATATAAATACTAACCTCTAACGTCGTTAGGCCGCGTTCATACCGTGCGACGTCGTCGTCAACGTCGACGAAAGCTGCGTAAGCTGCGTAAGTTGCGTAAGCTGCGACTGGTTCGTGAATAATACATACGTATCGATCCAACGAAAGCTGCGTAAGTTGCGTAAGCTGCGTAAGTTGCGTAAGCTGCGTAACCGACGACAGCTTTCTCACGCTAGACTGGATACCATATCGATTGACGGACAAGCTGGTAGTTGCGTAAGCTGCGTAAGTTGCGTAAGCTGCGTAAGTTGCGTAAGTTGCGTAAGTTGCGTAAGCTGCGTAAGTTGCGTAAGCTGCGTAAGTTGCGTGCAGACGTGGCGCCACGTGGCACCACGAGTGCCTTGATAACATGAGGTTCACAGTGAGAGCAGAGATGTTCCTAATAATCTTGGTTTATTCTTTTCTTCTTTCTTTCTCAAAATCGCCGAACTCTCTTCATTTTTGTTCTTACTTTCTTCCTCGAAATTGCCGTAGTTATTAGGTCATCCCATTCAAACGTGCCGCTGGTTTTTTTGAATAAAACAAAGAGGAGAATAGATAGAAAAGTGATATTTTAGCTTTAGGATGAGTAAATCCCTCCTTCACCAATGACCCGCTCCCAGTGCCCCGAGGGCCTTTGGACCTCTGGTACCTTCGATTTTTCAACAAGGATATATACTAGGATGCCACGTCATAAGCCACGTCATGCTATTTTTCTCGAAAAACAGCAAGGATAGAATGGATTGAAGATAAATTGAGATGATTAAGGAAATAGGAAAAGGAAAGAAAAAAAAAAGGGGAGAAGTATTCTCAAAATGCAAAAAATGGCCCTACAGCCACTTCCGTCGGTTTCGTCGGATCGATACGTATCTATTCTTCTCGAAGTTGTCGTCGGTTACGCAACTTACGCAGCTTACGCAACTTACGCAACTTACGCAACTTACGCAGCTTACGCAACTTACGCAACTTACGCAGCTTTCTTTGGAT
>MU913898.1:6605-28034 GCA_036418165.1 Cooperia oncophora | reverse complement strand
TTACCAACGACATATTCTTCTCCAAGATCACCTGAAACAAGTATACCTCTAGAGTTCTCATCATGTTGGCATAATAGCAGTAAAACAAGATAGCAGTAGAACTCACTGTTCGTGCGCATGAGCTCTGCTCTGATGCAGTCTTCCACCATCAAAGAAGTGAATTCTGGGAGAAACTTGGTAATGAAAATAGAATCCACAACCTCGGTTGGAAGTACTTTGCCCAAGGCAAGATCCTGCAAAAAAGAAATTACGCAAACTGAACTGAAGGAATTTAGATCTACTGGTTCTAACATGGATTTGTAGGTGACGGACTCACCAATTGAAGGAGGGGACAGAGGCAAGGATAATAATGGCGTCAAGGGGGATTTTTCCCTAGATGCTATCACCCTTATATTCCTCCACCGAATATGACCCAATGCGAGGCCCACCCCTCGAGCTAGAAGAGGAAAAACACTCACAATCAGATATTAGAAATAGTGAAGTTACTGACCTATCGTATAGGGGGAGAAGAATAACGAAAAAAAGATTCCAATCACGTCTAATACGACCTGTCTCCTCTATAGGAGATACGAACCCCTCTTCAAGGACTCCTCGAACCACGCCTTGCTCTGAGCAGAACAAACCGCGTCAAAAAGGCCCAAATGAAGGCACCAATTGTGGGCACTGTAAGCACTGCAGTGAACAGAGACGCACAGACGCTCTACGAGAGACAAGACAAACACAGGCGAGAGTCGCACAGCTGCACACATGATGGCGAAAAATTCGCAAATTATTTCCAAAAGGCTTTCTGGTGACTGCGAACACCTCTTGCCCGACTTTTCTATAGGTGAACAGGGCACACCCTAACCGGCTGCAGATCCGCGCTTCTACAACAAGGAAGAGATGCCACCCTGGGGTTATCGCGAAATTTGTTTTCAACTGAAGTAAGATATCCAAAAAAGAGAGTTATGAAGAAACACAAACCTTAGCGCAACATCCCAAAGACAACACACGCACAAGTACGACAACTGAGTGCATATCACGCGGCATGTGAGCTCCTGCCTGAAAATACTGCAGAACGTCTTCTGAACTATGCCTTCGGCTTTTGAGTGTGAAGAAGATTCGAAGCAATGGGGAGAGAAAAGCGATATTCAATCCCAACGGCCGGAAGGCAAGGTCATGTGGAAACAGTATGTTTTCCCGGATCTGTGGAAGCACGGGAGTAGGGACTCAGCGACGCGTTAACGTCCACTCTTCTACGCCCTCTTTTAGAAACAGTGGTCCCGGCCATTTGCCAGGCTCAACTTCCCAAGGCAGACCACAGTCATCGTGACCTACTCCTGCCTCCTGACCCCCCTCTCCCGCTAACGAAAATTCACAAGAGCGTGTACACAAAATGTAAACGCTGCGTACAGCCAGTCTTGCAATGAAAACACGAAAACCTACAGAATCCCGCAACTTCCTTATTGTTACTGAACAAAGAAAATGAATCACGTGAACGTCGCCAGCTACCATAGCCAAATCAACTGCTCTCTAGAAAAATGAAAGTTGAATCAGTAACCACACAGCGAAAGAAAGCTATCTTTCAAACAGACTCAACTTCAGGGTTGAGGATAGTTTTGGAAATGTGTCAAGGTATGGGTGGCGAAGTGCTGTGTGTATTTGTGCGCTTTCCAAATGTTCTATGGCGCGCATACATGTCGCTCCGAACACCCATGCGAAGTCGTGGCAAGAATCTAAATAGTAAACGATGGACACACATATATCCCAGAGATGAGGATGGGCGTGGCTGCGTAGTTCATCTGAACGCGGCGGCAGCTGCGTCTCTAGTGAGACAATTGTAATCATGTCTTTGTTCGGCACGGTGATAGGATGAACGATTATCTGCAAAACTAGAAATATCCACGAGAAACCATCCCACGCCCCGCGCCCCCACCATGCCTCAAACATAATACGCGCAGGCTACGCCCTGCGGAGAATAAAGCGGGGTGCAGGTAGGTTGTCAAAGTATAGCCTGCTTTGACTGTGCTTCAATGCTGGCATCAAGTGAGGCGGCCAATGATTAGTTCATTATCTGAAAAAAGTAGATGATGTACATAAAGAGACGCTATGTGGCTCTACTCGAAAGCAGACGAGAGGAGTGGCCACACTACGATGCTTTGAAGCCTCTTGAGCCTGAGTTTGAAAAGGGGAGGCGTAGATCGACACACCTGGCAGCAAAGAGGGGATGCATAGTTTGTGTGTAAGTTTCGCGCCTTGATCATTAGATTCGCGCAAGTTCGAACAACTGCGACCGTACACCGCGTCTACGTCAACAGCCCACAGGTTGAGGCGCCGTAAAAACCTAGCAACATGGCAGAATAAAGAGCAGCAGCTAGAATAGAATAGGTCCGGAAAATAGGAGAGCGCGCAACCAAAAAATTAGATGCATCGATTTTATGAACTGGGTTATCAAGAGAAAATAAAGCAGAAGGAGGAAACAGATTGATTTTCTTAGTCTCTTATGCTTCCAGTTCCTCAGATGGACACTCACACATTCACATTCCACAGTGGGCGGAAACTACGAGGGCGGTCTTGGACTGCTGCAACGGCCATCGCAAAGCCAGCGGGCAGCGTAGAGGTAGCGGTCCGTGCGCAGGCAACCACCCACGAAGTATGAACTGTATACATCCACAGTTAATTTGCGCCGCCAGCCTGACCCTCCTAACATCCAGGCGTATTCAGCGGCGTTGGGGATGCCAGCGAGGAGAATCATATCTGGTTGCTGGAAGGGAAGGAGGAACGTGCTAGCTTCCTTTTGGAAAAGTGATTCCGCTTGTTACTATTCCTTTTTCCCCCTTTCGAGGTGCGCTATGTATCTCCCGCCTCCGCACGACGGCAACTTCTCAAAGTGGATGAAATTATTGGTCGAAAGCTCTGAAAAATGTGTGAGAAGCTTGGCGAACATTCAGGGAAGATGGTGGGTGGAACGAAGAAGGGTTAGACCAGAGGAGGAAAGTATTGCAGGGTGCGGGGGGCGCAAAAGTTTCAAAATATTTCCAACATGGGCACAACGTACCCTGGGGATGACAACGCTGATGCTTGAGCACCCTTTTGCCCCGCAACCTCAGCTAATAATCGATCAACAAAAAAAGTTTAAAAACAGAAGAACGTACTGGAATCTAACTTCAAACTTAGTAGTCAACACAGAAAGTTCTTCCGATGGAAAGCCCGAGTGGCCAGATATATGCTTTACAATCATACTACTAATTGAATATATCAAACTAACCTCAACGAGCAGAGCATGGCGTCACCTGTAGACGCAAATAACTCCCTAATATATGTCATCACGGCCAAGAATAATTCCTCATGATTACCAACAAACATAATGAGATCTGGAACGGCTTGTGTAAGCACGAGAGATTGCGCCGGTAAAATTGTGAATCTCAAACCTTTGATCTCTTTCCATTGACGACGTGCTTTTGTAGTTTCAAATGTGAAAAAGTTGGTAGCCATTGGCTCAGTGGATAACAAAAAATCTTCCTTCCGTCTGAAACGTTTAGATAAGGAATATTTGGGAATTGGCAGGCAATATCGGAAAAGAATAGTCTCCACCCACTTTAGGTACGAATCTATAGACGGCTTATACGCCTCCTTGAACAAGTCAAGATTTCGCAGCCAAATTTGCTGTTTCACAGAAAGTGGGCATGCGTCATAAAAATCACGATCATTCATAATACTGTCAAGATATCTGAACCGTAAAATACTAAGAGATCACTTTCAAACAACACAAGAAGCAAAAAAAATAAAAATCGGTTTCATGGCATAACTTCCTATAATGGAAAGCATGGAACTAACCGGTCTTGGAGTTTTGGCAACTGTTTCAAGTTTTCAAGCACGATATTTCGGAACTGAGGAAGAGGGAACAAGTCGAAACACTTTTCGAGTTGCTCCTCCAATTTTCGGAGAGATTCGGGCGATCCGTTCTCACCAAGAGCCCGAATTCGCGCGACGACATGCTCGGATATATCGGAAGCCGCCTGAAATTCTAATATACTCATCACATGAGAACAGGCGAAGCCACTAGGTAAAACTATCCCATCAGAGAAAAAACAAAAGCTTAGAAAAGTCTCTGCCGTTGACCAAATCTCTCCAAGATGCAGCTCTCAGACGAATCTGAAACCAACTGACCATTCCCGGAGGAAGAATGGTTGGGTGATCTCGGCGGAAGCGGATCCGAAATCTGGCCCTCGCAGCTTGCGCGCGCTAAACGGACCACTTCGTACTACACCACCTCCCCCCAACATTCCAAAATTACGCCGATAATCTACAAAAGCTACAAAAAATATTTGGTGCCATAGGGAGCTCGTATTCCTTGATAGTGGAAGATACGTCCCACAACCTCGATTCTTCGGTTGTCGGGGTCTGCATATGACTTCCTAGATGTTAATTGATAAGTAGGTAGAACATGGCCCTCTGGAATACATAAGTTCAGGGCCGCTTTTCCATGGCTGCTCAAGTCGACGTGCAGCGGTGCAAGCAGTGGCTGTTTCCACGTTTCCACAAAGTCTCTGGACGCAGCATCTACTTGTTTAGTGCTGAAAACTAGCAAGCGAGGCGCCTAGTCGCCTCACCCAGGGGTGACGAAATATGTAGTGGGCATGCCGAAAAAGCACAGGCGCCATTCATTCTGGAAGGGACCAGCCCGTAGCCTCGTATTCCAAGCCACGCTTTTTACGCGAAATCGCAAGGTCTTATGTTTACTTGCCCAGAACGCCGTTTTTTGAACAAGGCACATGTTGTGTAACGCAATCTTCTTCATGAGGTAGCATGCAATTCGACGCTGTTTTAGTTCACCAATGATGCAAATTTACTGGTGCAATTGTACGTTGTACTACGGTAGTAGCGGTTTTCCACCAGAAGTTTCAAGATACAGGGCACATCGTTGTTGGGGATCCAACAGGGGGTGTATTTGGCTAATGAAATTTATTTTGATGGTTATTTTTCTCGCTTCATGAACGTTGTAAAGGAGGGGGGGTCGTATTTGATCATTTTTGGGAGGGGGGTCGTATTTACGTTTTGGCGTTGTGGGAGTGGCGGTTGACTTTTGGTGATTTTCCTGTTTCACGTACTATATGCCCCCCCCCCCCCGCTCGACGGCTCGATTCGATGAGGAAGGACAGAGGGCTGGGGGGGGGGGTCGTACCAACTCCCAAAAAAAGGGGGGGGGGTCGTTAGCGGACCAGAAATCTCATATCACGTCAGTCACAATCGTTGTTAGGTGAATCAGGGGGGGGTTCGTATTTGGCGCGCCAGGAAGAGGGGAGTCGTAGCTCTGACTGGGAAAAATTTATTATTGATGCTGATGTTTTCTCCGTTCTTCACGGTGGACGTTGTAAAGGGGGGGGGTGTACTTGGTCCATTGTTGTGGAGGAAAGGGTAAACCACCCCCCCCCCAAAATAGGGGGGGGTCGTACAGACTCGAGTAAAATCCCCAACTGTGCCCTGTGGTTCATGTTAGAGGTTTAACTTCTATGCTACTTCTTTCTTGTTTTTCCAAGGCGGCAGTATGTTTGCTAGGCATGATAAGAGAGAACTCGTTTAGTCACCTTTGGACATCCAGGACCTTGCTCCGCGTATTCAGTCTGTTGATTCGCTTTACTTCATTGTCAAGTCAATACACCGTTTTCATTTTTGAGCTTCGTTACCAACATCTGACATTCGTAGGGTTCGTTTCCAAACCGAAGAAAAGCTATATCGGTTCTAACTTCTTCCACACTGATTGTATTGCTTTTCGCAATCAATGTAGTAAATTCTGTTAGTTTTACAGTCCTCATCATTGCGGACCGGTGGGGCGTGTCAGCCAGTATGAGTGTGCACACTGTTGAAGCCGTTCTCAGCCTTTTTGTTGAAACGCGTATGCGACAAAAAGTGGTAGAAAACGAGTAATACGAAGGATATAATACAGTAATGTCACTTGCCCGCTTCAACAACTGGTGCAGAACGACTTTGGCACCGCGCCAAACGCAGCCGCACTGACACGCCCCACCGGTCCGCAATGATGAGGACTGTATGAGCCTCTCGAGATTTTTACCTAGAACATTTTATTCAACGGCCTGATTTATCGCCGTGACGGTCGCCCTCAAAGGTGAGGTTTACCACCTTCCCGTCACATGCGGACATCAAGTCAGAATCACAACGTTCGTGATTCTTTCCTATTCGATATAGAAGTTTGCTATTGACTAAGGTCCGCATTGATGTCAAATTTACGACGGTTGTTCGCTGTGGATAAATGTGCGCGTCAGCGAGGCTGGGTTTAGCGCGTCGCCCAGCCCGTTCTTGACCAATTATAGAAGCGGGTAGGCGACAACAATTGACGACTGATACGTACAATAGGATATACTAGTCTCGGAACTTGAAGAAAAAGAGAAAAAGCGGGTAGGCGCTCTGCCAAACCCCTCCCTCTTGACACGCCCGATCATCAGCGAACAAAACAATAGAGTTCAGCAAGGGAGAAGCTGAGAAATACTGCTGCAAATTACTCTCTGTAATGGAAAAGAAAAGACCGCTAGAAGATATCATACCTGCTCGTAAAAATCTCGTCGCCTAATCTTATGTAGATCTAATAGCTGCAGAGCAGGTGCAAGCGCATCCATCTGAATGAAATAAAAAACGATAGAAATAGCTCTCAGCTTGTTGTTGGTTGAACACACCTACCTTGATGCCATTATCATCTTGAAATCTCTTCACTGCGTTCATAAGAGTATTCACTTTACGAGTTTTGGTAAGCGCCTGCCGCAACTTGGCCGTCCCGAGAATCGCGTGATTCTCAAGCGATTTCGAAGAGTTAGCAGCCATAATGATGTGACGGACTTTACGTCCAGGTAACAAAGAAGTGCTGAAGTATCACCATGTCGAGCACAAGCACAATTTCCTGACGTCTTGTGCGAATGGGAAAAAAATTCAAAAAAATTTCAGCTAGACGTCTATCTGCGAGTTCTGCATTGCACACATTGCGCACAATTCCACGCGGTTGCTTTTCTCTCGTTTCTTGAGGTTCGTCGCGTCTTCTGCGCTCATCGTGCCGAACTGTTTCCATACAAGCGTGAAGTAGTGTAAGTAGGAGTACAGTTTGTAGTTTCAACGCCGTGATTAGTTATAGCACTGGCGATTGGAAGCGAGCAAAGCGAGAGCGTTAGGATTGGTCTGGTTTGCTCACTTCTACATTTTTGGATGTGCCGTCCTTACACGTGGAACCAGCCCAATATAAGCATTAGGGAAGGGGAGGGGAAAAGAGGCGCGGCATGTAGCACCCCCGCCCGGCTCCTACCCCCTGGACTGCAATAGCATTCACAGTCATTCCTTCGTACCTGTCAGCAGTGATTGCCGTCCAGACTAAGTAAGTACCCGAAGCTCACAGCGGTAAAAACCCCTTATAATCCGACCAATCATTGTCACCACGTAGAGCAGATTCATTGTTAGGCAAAGCACTTTCGATAATTACTGTTTTGTTGCGGTAGCGTGAGAAAATTGTGTTTTCTCTTCTAGCTTATCGTACTGCCAGGAAAGCGAAATGTTGTGCTTGCAGGTATCGTACCAGGAGAAGTGCAACAGTACGCTGGGAAGCGTTTCAATGCTATATGATTTGGTAGATCCTGCTCTCGAACTTTCGGACCCTTGTCCTGACATCCATCTTCTTTTCATCGATTTCAACGACCGGTTCTTCGAAGGCGCTTTAGGCCGATGTGAGGTAAAATGGAGTCCGCGGATGTTCGCGTGAGTTCGTAGCTCCTTCTATTCCAAAAACCTGCAGCTAAGTTTAGCGATTCAGATGCGCTGGTGTATGTTCTTACGAGACTCGTGGGGGCATGTGCTCAATTCGGCTCAGCCTCCCGCTCCTAAACATCGTCCTCGCAAAGGATCTTATTAGAACATTGCTAGTAAGTTCTATTAAACACGTTGGCGACACGGGCGCCTTGTTCGCGTGCGGGCCGCGGGACGAAGCAATTTTTCCCTATTTTTGAGGAATGCGCATGAATGCTAGGGCGTTTACACACCAAAACACTTGCAGAAGGACTAGTAATCAATGCAGAAGCTAGTTAAACTTGCTGTTTTTTTTACTTTCAAGGTAAACCCTTAATTTTTGTGGAATACTCCCGCCCCATACACGCGGAGCGTGGGAAAGAGGGCGCAAAAAAGGAATTTTTTGGCGCCAGAGGCAGTAAATTGGATTCGATCCAGATCTGCTATTGTAGAAAGTTACCTTATTACGTTAGCTATGTTGGAGCTTGAGCTCTATTTTTTTCCAAAATACCTTTTTCCCCTAAGGAATCACTTTCCTTTGTATCCTCCGTAAAATACTCCCAATGATACAACTGCTAGTTTTACAGCTACTGTATATTCTACAATGCCTTCCTGTACAATATGTAGCTGTTGAAAATTTGAAACGTTTTAAATTGGTTTTTTACCCATGCCGCATCCCAGCAGTGGGACGCAATGTCCCACGCGGCAAAAAAGGTGCGTCCCAGCAGTGGGACGCAATGTCGCCACGTGTCAAGAAAAAACTTTCTCACATCATATCTACGGTTGTACGTTATGCATACATTCTTACTGCCGGCACCGGAATGGGGTTTAGACAGAAAATCATGCCTATAGATGTCTTGTGCGATGATTTGCGGCAGGGTTACAGCATCGTTGTGTTGAACAAAGTATCATAAGTGTAAAAACCCAGCGTAAACGAAACATAGATTAGGGGGTCGATTACGTTTCGCTGGGAGCGGGGGTCGTATCTGTTTTCGTTGGACTGAGGGATAGTGTTCGAGTGAAATTTGCCGCGTTAAATTCTCCCAGTTGTTGACTTTTCACGTGGTTTTTCCTGTTTCATGTGTACTACCCCCCTCCCCTTCGCTCGACAGCAAAATTTTTGGGTAAAAAAACTGGAAAATGTTGGAATGGATGACGTAGTGTTGGGAGGAGGGGTCCTACTCTCTTAGGGTGGGGTCGTACTGACATTCCCTCCGCATCACGATGGCTTAGCTGAGCATTTCATTGTGATGTATGCGAGTGTGTCGCGGAGGATGTAGTACGACCCCCACGCAAGAGATTTACGACCCCCTTTCCAACACTAAATGTTTCTCCTAGAATGCCTCACAGAAAACATAACAACGATAGTCGGCGAAATGTGCCGGTTGGGTTGTCTCTGCTGTTGCTAATACTAATTGCAGAGGGGAGCAGTGCATGACAATAATCGACAATCGCTTTGTGAAGATCCGGGTTTGGGAGGTGTTTTGCTAAATGCGACCCTTCCCCCCCCCCAGAATTCTCTCCGGCGCGATCTACTCTACATCCTCCTACAATGACCACATTCGAACCCCAAACGCTTGCTGTTAGGTGAAAGATGTGCGTAGACAAGCCCCGAGATCAGCCCTTATGACAGTAGTTTGCGCAGCCGCGGGCTAGGAAGGGGCGGGGGGGTCAGTGGCTACATAGCTCGCGCAGAAATGGGAACGACAATCAAAAAAGAAAACTTTCAGCGATACACCTTTCGTCACCTCCAGCGACCATCAGCCACCAAATATGTCCCATATTGGAGATCCTGATCTGTTCTGTTGTAAAAATGTAAATCTACAGCATAAGTCGCTGTGCCGTATGTAAACACGTACAGTACTTCCTAACGATTGGCTTGTAACAATGCAGCACTGTCGCGCTGTATCGTTTGAGTCTTACAGGACAATTACCATGGAACTTTGAATAGAGACCCGGGTAGATCGATAGTCTATAAGGTTATATAAATATAGATAGCAAAACTGCAACCTGCATTTCATAAGCGACTTATGAGTAGGTAAAGTTTGTAATGGTGCAGTAGGGTGAGGCTTGGTGGTGAGCTGGTAACGCATTACGATGCGATCGAGTCGGTCGAACGTCGAACCTTCCCATTTGAACCACCACGACTCATTCACGTATGCGATCTACGAAGTCCCACTCACTGCCACTTCTATTACAAACTTTACCTGCTCATAAGTTGCTTGTGAAATGCAGGTTGCAGTTTTGCTATCTATATTTGTAAATAACCTTATAGACTCTATCGATCTACCCAGGTCTCCATAGTCCCATGCTAAGTTGGTGGATTTCCCTGGTTAGAAGCGTGAACGGCTCCACTGGCTACGCCTCCTTTGCCGCGCTCGCCGCGACTAGGAACCAGTGATGTCACCCGCTTTATGATTAGAGGGGTGTGGTTTAGAAGAGTCTATCTTTGAAATGACAGCGGCGCTGCGCATCGGCTTTATCTCCCAAGTTAACTCAGCGCTGTGGTGTTTTGTATTAGTTTACATCTTTTCGTTAGTCACTTGACCTTCGTTCTTTCTCGTGGAGAACTTCCAATCTTTCTTGCGAGAATTCCTTATTCCAGCATGAAATGATACATGCTTTCCTCTTCGTAACGCAGCGAAATCGTGATAGAGATGGTCACGGGCCCGAGTTCCAGTTCCACATGTACAGGTCACTTTGCTTTTACATCTTTCACTCTTCTTTTCTCTTTTGTTCTATTCGTTAAAGAACAGTAGCTCGGGCTTAGTAGCAGAACACGCAATTGCCATTCATGGGTATTTGCGTTTAGATACGAATGCCAAAGTGCTGAGTAACTCAGCAGTGAGGAAGAAAGCGGAAAGAACAATCAAAAAAGTGATGGCAAGACACTGCTGATTTCAAGCATTGTAAGAACAAATGGCAAAAAACAGATCCCCGCTATACGTGGTAGAAATGGATTACAAGGTCCGAGATTATCAACGAAAAGACGAATACGGTAAAGCGTAGCAGAGCTTTGGCGCTGTTATCAGTCTGTTTCAAGCCGAGAAATTGGAATATTCTTTGCGTTGTGGATCGCGATACTTGGTCCAGGGTAGAGCTTCTGCACGTTGGCGCGTTGGTTAGTTGCGGATTCTGCCCTGAAGTCCTTTGGAACCCTATTTTGACACACTCTTCTTCGGGGGGCTATAGCTAGAAAAGGTTAGGCGATATCCGGAGCGCGTACATCTGGAGTGTTTGGCGCTCTAAAGCTAAGGTCTGGAAAAAAGGATTACTGATTCTGTGAGAGGACGCGACAAAGAGGCTAAGTCACGCCACCATGTGTCCCGCCCCTCCAGCTACTCAATCCTTCTTTTTTTATCTTCAAAGGTCTTCTGTTTGCAGGATCAATAGAATGGCAAACACAAATATAACCATCTATCATTCGTTCCACGATGAAGTGAATGTCTATAAGCAGCATATTTGGAGGTACATTGTTTTTTGCAGATATTTTCCTCTCTTCTATTTTCAGTGAGTTAAAATTTTCCCACTTAAATTTGCCTACTTTAGTTTTATTTCAACGCTAAAGAAAATATATCCTAGATGTGATGGTCCATGTCGCGACCGACGGCCATTCTTTGGCTATGTGAAGCGGTCCTCGAATCGTGCGCCTGGTCCAAACGATCTATGGTGGAATTCCCATAAAGCAAGCTGCAATGGTAAGTCTTTCACGCCTAATCAGTCTTCGACTTCTTTTCCCGCAGAACCTCGGCATTGTTGGTAGTTTTAATACTTTTTTGTGTCTGCGAGGTTGCAAGATGAAAATTTTTAGTAATGGCCTAACGTTTTGATCGTATCATGGTCCTCATACGCCCATTTCACCACTATAAAAGGATATACGATAAAGTTTTCGCCGTTAATTGATCCCTTTGACGGGATGCGGCATCTATCTCTATTCAGGATCGTAGTGGTTTATTGCGATGTGGCCTCAGTCAGTGTTCTTGTCTTCCCTCACGAATATGGTGCCAGTTTACCGTTCTAGGAGGGTAGACGGCTTGGTTGACCTGGGCGAGAACCGATCCGCGATCTCAGGGCTGTGCCCGTTTCAGGGCACTTGTCAACCGGGAAGCCTCTCTTTCATTTTTTCTTCCTCCTTCCTTCTTTTCCTTCCTTCCTTCTCTGATCCCTCCTCCTTTACCTTCTCCCTCCAACTACTGGACTGGTAGATGCCTCGTGAAAATACCCCTGGACCCTCGCGGCGAGAGCACGTCTGGTTGACAACCATCTTCTCCTCTTCGCTACCGGACGAGCGAAAAATTCCTGCTCAGTAAGTTGGTAGTATAATAGAACAAGTCTAATATTAGTCTGCCCTCTGCTTCCCTCACTAACAAACTAATTCATCGGCAGTTCTAAGCTCTTGCAGTGTGTGGACTGAGGTGCTGAAGGTGACGATCATCGCCGTGGAAAGTTACGCCGTTACTAAACGCCAAGCTCCTGCATAGGATTTCGCTTGGCGACTGGAGAAATTTAAAGTAGCCCCTCTCGTGGCTTATCTTGATGTTTCTTAGAATTGTCTTGTTCTAGGCACCTTCCAAAAGATAAAGGAGCCTGATGGTTACGGCCAAAGAAAGAGGAAGAAGCCGGATGAGGTACTGTGTCATTGCGCATGCAGTCGGGCGGCTGTCAGGAGACAGGAAGGACACGTCTTTTCTACAGTGGTTTTTTCCGCTGAATGGGAATCACTGGCAATCACTGGTTGGTAAAGGGCATGCCACGGCGGTCTTACTCACCCTCCCTGACCGCCGCCGTAATCTGATTTCTTATCAACAATAAGGCGTTGTTTGACTTACTTATGGGGCTTTGGTGGTACTTGTAAGGGCAAATAAATTGCAGTGATCTAGTTCCCTTTGCAGAAAGAAATACCCGAGAAAAAGCCGGTTTCGGTCAACTCGCTCGATCGGTATTTCGCCAGTGTGGGAAAAGGGCAGACATGTGGAACTTTGAATCGGATAGAGACTTCACCTTCTACATCAAGTGATCCGGGTCCTTCGTCTTCTTCTCTGAACGACAGGAAAAGCAAAGTCAACAGAGGTACAATACTATTTTTTTTGCTAATATTCTCGAATGCATTGCAGATGTCGCACCTCCTTACAGCGTTCCCAAAACATCCGCCGCAGACGTTATTCGGGGTGGAGGTTACAGACTGTGTGCAGATCTAGGTGCCCTGCCGCTTTTAACCTTTCGAAGCAAGCGTAGCGTAGCACTTTCCAGCGTAACGCAGCGGCAGGCCGAGAGAGTGGCATATCGATCTACTTCACAGCGTCACCAGCGGCACGCTGGCGTAGCGAGGGCACGGGAAGCATAGCTATCGATCTAGCTTCACCAGCGTTTCTCGAGCGTTTCTCCAGCGGCACCAGCGTTTTGCTAGCGCTTGCAGCGGCAGGGAGTAGAGACTATGTGGCCGTGAGAGACGCGGAATCGACGTGTATTGTAGAATCGACTATGTGTGCCGTCGGAGAAGCGATGTGCATTGTAGAGACTAAGGGCGAGTGAGAGACGCGCAATCGATGTGTTTACCCTCCAGCTCTCCCATAGTCTCTACTCCCCTGCCGCTGCAAACGCTAGCAAAACGCTGGTGAAACGCTGGAGAAACGCTTGCGCGCTAGCGTGCCGCTGGCGACCTGTGAAGCTAGATCGATATGCATCCTCTCTTCGGCACTGCCGCTGGCGTACGCTGGAAGCGCTACGCTACGCTGCCGCAAAGTATAAACGCAGCCTTAGTGAGGAAAGCTTTCGAAACGATCATTTCTTCTCGCAGTCTGTACAACAACTACAGGCATCAGACGTAGCCCCCCCGCTTAGCACTCCAGTATTTTTCTCCTTTTGTATCTGATGCTTTATTCGGGTTTCCAGACTATCTCGAGAAATTCTCTTGTGTCTGGTAATTTCCGTTTTCTTTCCAAAGAATCGTGGCAGCATCGATATTAAGGGGCGGTGGTGGTTCAAGAACACGCCAAATTGCGGGAATTCGCCCTGTGTAACCAGGGGTCTGCCCCGCTTTATAGGTTATGACACGACGACAAGGGGTGAATGTCGGAAGATCCACACTCTGCCAAATAAGCGACGCAGAGGAACGGCGGCGTAGACGGAATGGCAGCGTTGTGATACTTGGTGTGGCCGGTGTGCAGGTGGATACCCTGCCGAAGTTTACATATTCTGGTTCAGCTCCCGCTAGCCCGTTTGCCTCACCTAAACCATTCTTTCTGTCTCCGCAGTTTTCCAAGGTTTTCTAGAGAGGCTGTCAAGCCAGAGTGGTATAGTGTACGAAATCATCTATCATGTATAGTGTAAATAGTTCGAACACGATCTCTTAGCGACCAAACTCATCTTCATGATGAAATTCTCCCATCGATGCTTTCCGTGTTTCAGAAGGCATCACATGTGCATCATTCGGCTTTGACCTCAATGAGTACAGCTGCACTATCATTAACTTCATCTCAGCTCGGCAACCTAAGTACAGTTTGTACGTCGCTGTAACACCGATTCCCAACAAAACAATAGGCAGTCAAGCCGAACCAGCGTAGATCTCTTCGATGGGATTAGCTGCCCTTGTAAGAGTCGAGCCGTCTCTTTCGCGTCGTATATGCGTAGCGGAGCCAGCGGGAAAAGGATGTACTTAGGTTGTCCCAAAAGTTCTGGGACACTTTTTTGAATCTCCGTATGGATTATTCCGAAAGCCACTTCGCAGATCCCGTTGTGGTCATATGGAAGGGACTGGTGACAATAGAGGTAAGCATTCCACAGCTTCTTCACCGTCCCTCGCAGTCGCTGTTCTCATATGAAAAACGGTAATTGAAATTCATCATTTTCGACACACTTCGCTATATGAATCGCTACCAAGCCACAACGCTGGGATTTTAGATGTTAGCGTTCCCTGAGTACCGCTGAACGCGCTCAATTGTTCCGCGTTATTGACTCTATCGGCGTGAAAAACTTCTCCAAAGAGAAGCACTGCTTGGATTTGGACCTACTGTGTTCCTTGATTAAAACCAATTCGTACGAATCAACTTGCTACCTAGTCCTTACACTTGACTGGTCCCAAAGCACAAATGAGAGAAGGCCTTGCTCCCATAGAAAAGTGCTGAAGTCTTTCTCCGCTCGTCGCTAACGGAATTCCCAATCCTGTCCAACGCTATGTAACCAGGGAGTCCTATTAATCAACTGCACAAGTGGGGTGACATTCTTATCAACCAGTCTTGCGTCCCAAAACCGAGCAATGTTTGCCTACTCCACCACACCTCAGGGTCAAACATTTGGAAAACGACACTGCTCGAGATCCCGAAGCTTAGCTGGGGAATTCCACCACAGTCTTCGTGTAGCCCTGACTTAGCTCTTTCCGATCGCCATCTAAACTAATCCCACAGCGGTCATCTTCTTGGTAAAAAATACGATTTTCGAGTAGTAACCTCAAAAATGAGCCAGCTTGCCTTCTCGGCGGACACAGTAAACGAAAGGCTCCTGGAAGCAAGGCACGCACACATCTGCGTAGGTGATTGCAGCAAGCTGCCAGTGAGGCTGACATAAGTATACCATTTAACCAAATCGGACACTTTTCAAATCAAATCGGACACTTTTCAAACCAAATCGGACACTTTTCAAACCAAATCGGACACTTTTCAAACCAAATCGGACACTTCAAATCAAATCTCGGGCACTTCCAACGCCAATATCGGCATCACTTTTCAAACCAAATCGGACACTTTTCAAATCAAATCGGACACTTTTCAAACCAAATCGGACACTTTTCAAATCAAATCGGACACTTTTCAAACCAAATCGGACACTTTTCAAATCAAATCGGACACTTTTCAAACCAAATCGGACACTTTTCAAACCAAATCGGACACTTTTCAAATCAAATCGGACACACCCCTTACAATTAGGTGGTTGATAACTAGACCACACTAGGTACTGTTGCAAGCCCCGCCATTATCCCGCCCACTTCTCACCGCGAACAGGGTTTTCCGAGATGTTTCATGAAATCTGCTCCTTCGACTTTTTTTTTTCGATTTTGCCCTTTGCGAGCAGTCACGAGGCACTTCAACTGAAAAAGATTGATACCTATACAGATCTGACTCCGCCCACTTAACAATGAACGTAAGTTCTGAATTTTTATAACTTTTTTCGACGTAGTTCTTTTCACATCCAATCTTCACAAAACGAATAACCATGCACAGCACACCAGGCCCGCCCCTCTGACCCCGCCCACTTGTGTTTATCGCGGAATTTTGGTTTTTCTTCCGGATTTTCGCTTTTTTAGGCTTTAGCGATTGGCCGCCCCACCAATGGAAGCTCCACCCATATGGAGAAGCCCCGCCACGCTTCGAAATATGATGAAATCGGCGGCTAAGTGTCCGTACTGGCGGATTACGGGCCTCTGCGTCGCTCAGAACAGAGTTGTCTTTGTGTTTTCCGGTTTTTTGCGCCCTTTTTTTTTATATCCTTGCTGCCGTGGAAGGCCGTAATCTGCTTAGTACGGGACAACTACGCCGCCGATTTGCATCATTTTTGAAAAGTGGCGGGGCTTCCCCAAAGTGGGCGGAGCTTCCATTGGTGGGCGGAGCCAATCGCTAAAGCCTAAAAAAAGCCCGGAAAAAAAACCAAGAATCCGCCGATAAACAGCAAGTGGGCGGGGTCAGAGGGGCGGGGCCTGGTGTGCTGTGCATGGTTATTCGTTTTGTGAAGATTGGATGTGAAAAGAACTACGTCGAAAAAAGTTATAAAAATTCAGAACTTACGTAACTTCATTGTTAAGTGGGCGGAGTCAGATCTGTATAGGTATCAATCTTTTTCAGTTGAAGTGTGTGTGCAAAGGGCAAAACACGAAAAAAAAAGCTTCAAGTAGAGCATTTTCAGCAAGCTCTCCGGAAACCGTCCGCGCTGAGAAGTGTGGCGGGCATCAGTGGCGGCTTCTTGCAACAGTACTACGAGCGTGATCTTAGTTATCAACACCCTAATTGTAAGCGGTGTGTCCGATTTGCATTCGAAATCGTGTCCGGATTGTTGATTTTGAAAAGTGATCCGATTCAAAATGTAAAATGGTCCATATATAGCTGATCAAAATTGCTTCCCACTGGAATAAACTTAATTCGAAAAAAGTCTGAAAGTGTCCCAGAACTTTTGGGACAACCTAATATGTCGGGAGATCCACGCTGCGGGGAACCACGCTGACATAGATCGTTTTCATTGTTGGAGAATCATTCGTAAGAAAATAGCCTTCGAACACTGAATGATGCTGAGGACGAACAGTTGCTTGGAGTGGAAGTTGAAGTGCTACAAGCGGCTACTTGTTTGAAATTTTCTACAGGTCATGGTGGGGAGAGGGTAAATATTTTCTGAGCAGTATTTCATCGTTCTATTATATGTAGTGCATGCTTCCTGCTAATCACAACTTTCACTAACTTTTGTTTCAGGTAAAGAAGTAAAACAAACTACGCCATCCAAGAAGAGCAATACATCACCTCAGCGGACACCAATGTTGGATACTTATTTTGGGGTCAGAGGTGAAACGTCAAAGCCGACGCCTCGCGCTCTCCCGTCATCAACTGTTGGGAGTGCTGACTGTCCTATTGTACTTGAAAGTGGTCCAACTCCTCAGGCACCCTCTGCTTCTACCGCCTCTCAAAGTGGCCCATCTGACGAGGTGGCATTGAATCGTAATGTGATATGTCCGTCCTGTGGTGAAGACGTCATTGAATACTTTATCAACGATCACTTGGATTCCTGTATTTATCTACAATAGCTTTACTAATCTCACCCTCTCTACTGGTGTCTTCCGGTTTTGTGTCATTTCCAGGCTTTGAGCCTGTCCGGGTTGGGCTGTGTTCATTCTTTGAACGAAGAGTATAGGAGAACAGGAGAATCAGCGAATAGACGTTTTGGCGCGCCAGGGGAGTGGATGAGTATCGATCGGCGCCGGTCGCTAGCGATCCAACCTTCTGGAGAACGCCCATTTTCCTAAAACTTCGATTTGCCGATTCTCTTATTTTGCCGTCGCTAAGTATGAACGCAGCCTCGATGTTTTGGGTGTCTGTAAGACAATCGGTGCTCCGCGAATTCGCTTTATCTTGCCAGCGCCTTACTATAGATCCTTATTATGTGCTAGTGGCTAGGAATCTTTGATTCGCACTAAATTGTTCAGAAAAACAGGCGGGATACGGTACCCCAAAGCGTAGAACTGAGTGCGTAGGAGGGCTAGTGCCGTTTAGACTCCAGGCAATTTCGGCACCGAGCTCATTTTAAAAGTGGCAAGATCACCAAATCCGCTAAAAACTTGTATATAGGGGTAATTCAACATCCTGATCACGAATATGACATTCATTTTTGGCGCTGGCGCTAATGGATGACACTACGGTTACCTGCGCTCTGCTAAGGCTGAGCCCAGGAGGTAATCGTAGTGTCCTCTCTTGGCGCCAGCGCCAAGAATGAGTGTCATACTCGTAATCAGGATGTTGAATTACCCCTATATACAAGTTTTTAGCGGATTTGGTGACCTTGGCACTTTTAAATGAGCTCGCTGCCAAAATTGCGTGGAGTCCAAACGGCATTAGCCGCGTAGGAGCAGGAAGTGCACACGGCAGAACTAGGTTTTCGGCTAGGCAGCCTATGACCACTGGGAAGGCTAGCTGTTCGCTCTCGTTTGGCCTAATACCGGAGCTACTGACCTTTGGTAGCTAAACCAGTTTGCGGTGTGCCCAGTTGTCCGCGTTCACGGAGCCGACACATTTAATATCACGGGATTCTCGGGAATGCTGTATCCAGCCTGCTTTCCTGAATTTCTAATCCTGTTTGATTTGCATGTATTATTCGTTCAATCTGAACTAACAAATGGGGCTTTTAATGTGTAGCAAGAATGTATAACACTGTGAATTCATAAAACTTCAACTTTATTATGTTGTACAACAATTACTATTATTATTAAACTGTATACAACAGATTCCCCTATCGTAGAAGAGGCCTCTTGTAAACAAAGCAAATGACGTTATCTTTTTGCGCCTCACAGTGTTCTGTCGTCGAAACCAAATACGTGAATCCTGCAAGAGTACGGTTTAGTGGAAGCTGAAGGAAATTATTTCTATAGTTGTGTCTTATGGTTAGATGCTTTCTAGTTCGAAATTGTTGTGGAGAGTATTTAGGAGCGTGTTCCTATTAGGCGGAGCATCAGCTCAGTCATCATTGGTGGAATAGGTGGTCCTTTAAGAGGCACCTCATAAGCATTTACCTCTGTTTCCCAGTTTTTCATAAAGTCCCAGCAACCTCCAAATTAATCTTCAACTGTACCTTGACTATCCACCAGGCCAGTGCTTCACAAGGGCCTCAAAGGGCGCCAGTGCTCGGTATTATTCTATTTTTCTTTAGAATGGTCTTGAGATCTTACCGTAAAAAGCGTCGGTAAACCCGTAAGTCACGGTCAGGAGAACCACAATTTGTCGCGGCGTCGCACACCGCGCGTCGTGCGGCAACGTCCGCGGCAGTTTGAATGGGATGTTTACAGTGAAAGGAAAGCTAAAATCTCTAACTTTGATCTCTCCTGCCCAGGTGTCCCACTAGAGAAAAAAAGTTGACATCGTATGTGCGGCTGCCAACTACTTTACGCACGGACGCGGCGGACGGCATAGCTGGCCACGCCCACCGAATTACAGTTGTCTTGTCGCATACTCAAGGGGTAGGCCGTGTGCCTTCTGGGATGTCCTTCTATGATTCCAATTAATTAACAGCTGCGTAGCGCACCTCACAGCTTTGAAGGTCGCAAAGTGTTTCATTTTTGAAATCCGTATGCTTTCAGAATTAAATGTCCCGAGTAATTAAGAATTACCTGTGCTTGAACAGATGACGTCCACAGTGAAATCCGGGTATATTTTGATTGCCGTGTCATGAATCGCTCTTTTTGATGCCACCGCATCCTCTCTGACAATATTCTGGAAACAGCCATATCGACTTACTATTATTTGTTACTATTACTACCTACTATTGTTATTCATTCACATTTAGAAGGTGTCTTTACACGCGTTGTCAGAAAATTACCTTTACATAAGGGTATGCACATAGTAATATAGTATTAGTACCGGGTACACTTGGCACTGATCGTTAACGTTAGCGAACGCAGTCATTTTCCGCTTTGGGGCTCATTCTCCAACATGTCTATTTCCTGGTTTCTCCCACTCTCCCGACGTAAAGTATGAACGCGACCTAGCAAATGCTCATTTAGTAGGGCAATGTGAAACGAGAGGCGGGCGATTCTACCATGAGCTCACGATGTCGCACCGCTGACGTCGCGTGTGGCGAGTCGCGGAGCAAGGGCACATCATTGGTCAGGGATCGAGTCTGTACAACCCCCCCACCCTTTTTTTGGGGGAAGGGGATGGTGCGACTCCTCCCGGCCCTCCTGTCCGCTCCTTCATCGAACGGAGGACCGTCGGTTAGGGGGAGGGGTGGTAAAATAGCACAGTAAACAAGAAATTCACAAACGAAACAACCACCGTCTCTACAAACTCAAAAAGTAAGTACGATGTCCCTCCCACAATTGACAAGGTAGACCCCTCCCTTTTCCGTCCTAAAAGCGAGAAAAATCAACTATCAAAATAAATATTTCCCAGCCTAAAAATGACCCCCTCTCCTGGCGGCCAAATACGACCCCCTGTTGGGGATTCCCCAACCAACGATGTGCCCTGGGAGCAATGTCATAGTTGCACTTCTATATCCACGTGGTTTGCCGCTGGACCGTAAGCATTACAGGGGATGGGAGAGAAACACGAAAATGCTGCCGTTTTCGTCCCCTCAAAATTACATCACTAAACACTATGTTAGCATTCAAAATCGTTCCCTCGCACACGCCAGTCAGTGAATGCCGTACAACATACAGTTCATATCCCGAAGATGGGGAAGGCGTGGTGGCGTACTTCATTTGAACACGACGGCGGCTGCGCTTATAATGGGATTTTGGAGTTTTGGGAGATTTCTAATTGTGTCTTTGTCCGTCACAAGACCGGATTTGTCTACTCCGTGAAAAACGCATCCTACGCAATGTTCAAGTGAAGTAGCCACGCCCTCCCCATCTTTGTGGTGTTGATTGTGAGTACTGTCTTGTCAGCCATAAATGAGCCCTAATCTAAGCAGAAGTACTAACCTCCATAATGATGTTCCGTAGAGGTTTGCTGTTGCACTTGGCGTCCGTCAATGGTGGTCCTCCTTCTAAATGTTTGCAAATTATAGTTACCATAGGATTTCCGTCCTAGATCACAGAAATTTCAGCCTAAGCCTCAGCTCTCTTATCTATAAATATACTCGAAATCCCTGAGATCGGGTAGGCGTGGCTGCATGTTTCAACTTAACCTGAAGGTGTCTATGCTTCTGGTGAGATATTTTCATCTTGACACAATTGTTGTCGTGTCTCTGTCCAACACAGAACAAGATGACAGTTGTCCCAGACTGGAATATTCCACGAGTAACCAATTCCGTGCCATGTTCAAATGCCACGCCTACTCTGGCTCAGGGATAAGGAGTGTACATAGAATGTTATGTAAGAGGACTAAATGGACTGAACGCTCAACTCCTTGTTGGCCACCATTAAAATCATCGAAAGTTGTGTCAAAATTTCGCTTTGATTGAAAATTGGTCTCAAGTGATAGG
>MU913897.1:28302-46271 GCA_036418165.1 Cooperia oncophora | reverse complement strand
GTACTGGGGTATGTAGTAGGCATGCGACGTACATCGTACGGGCGTACATAGTAGCTATAACACAGTAAATTCATAAAAATCCATCAAGTGAACCACATAATTCCTAGCCAGAAATACGACCCCCCCTCCCCACAACGACCAAATTACGACCCCCCCTCCGAAACGTCCGCAAGGAGAGAAAAATCAACTATAAAAATAAATTTTTCCCAGCCCAAAATACGACCCCCTCGCGCCATAGGAATCCCTCAAACGCAATGCTGTGCCTGGGGTTCCAATCGCCCCATTTCGCCCGGCTGCAAATATTATGAGGAGTTATAGTGGATGTTGTGGGAGAGACTGGATCGTTCCTTGTGAGCTTGAATAACGAAAAATCGGGTGAAAGTGAAGTGGAAAGTGAAGAACTAGTTGATTGAAAGGACGCCGCACAGAGTATGACATCAGTTCTTTATGAAAGTGAATAAGATTGCGAACGTACGGCTCCTAACTACCACCTGATCGCATTTTGTCGTATGATTACTTGTTGCATTTGAGCACTAACTTGAACTAATTACGCGCCCCAATTGAGCACAAACTTTCATCTACAGTAGGGTTGTGAATGGCCTCCCTTCGGTTCGCACACGAACAGCAAGGAGATCAAAAGAAAGCTTACAATCAAAGTTGAGCTGCTCAAAATTGATTACACTTTGAGAGACGCTTTACATCAAACTTTCGCCCAGCTTCTGTCGCTTTTAAGCGGGTATCCTTCCTATCTGCTGACCTTACCCACTGCCATTACCACCTCGCAATAAGGCAGAGGACTCGTAGGAATTGCGAAAAATCGTGGAATCACGACAATCGCAATTTTTTCCTTGTAGATTATCCGGCGATTCTCGTTATTCTGCTGCTTTTCTTTATGTAGCTTCCTTTAGCTGAAGTTCTAAGGTTAGTGAGAAGTTTGTTCTTGTCGCATGAAACAGGATACTGTAGCGCGAACATTGACATCATGACATTGGTGATTATTTGTTAATGCTATCGTTTTGTCAGGTGCATAGTCGGAGGCATATGTAGCTACCCACGCTCGAAATGTTCAAAGTTCTGAATTATCTGCACAAATTTGCATGTTGCCGTGTCGCTCAGTTGTGTAATGAAGTAGCTCTAATAGGTGGTCGTTGAGAACCAATCGTACACTCTCAAAGTATTTGGAAGTGTTCAGTCCCTAGAAATACGGCTCACATAACCGGAGGCTGGCCTCTCACGTGTATAATATGGTCCGGGTGTGATGTTCTACATGCAGAACGTGGTAAATTGGCAAGGAACACGGTAAGGAAGGTTAGGCGTGGAGTACGTAAGCGACCAATAGGCCTACAGTCCTCAGGCCTACGGACTGTCGGGGCGGCACAGCCGCGCTGCACTGTGACGCGACAGCGGCTGCGGCTCGGTGACGGTGAATCAGCTGATTTCGATGGAATTCGGCTGCAAATTCCCACTTTTTCAGCTCTTCAAGCTTCTAAAGTGGAAGGTGAGTTATTCTGAACAATTTTGAATTGTACTGGCTCTGATTTCCTTTATTTTTATGTCGATTATTATGCTCTTTTCCTTGTGTTTTATTTTGCCTTATTCCTATGTATTCGTAGTTTATTTCAGGGGCACTTATTCAAATAGCTTACGTTCTTCTCGGATTCAGTCAGTACAATTTAAAATTGTTCAAAAATAACTCACCTTCCACTTTCGAAGCTCGAAGAGTTGAAAAAGTGGGAATTCGCAGCCGAATTCCATGGAAATCAGCTGATTCGCCGTCACCGAGCCGCAAGCTGTCGCGGCGCACAAGCGCTGTCGCGCTTACGCCATTGCCAGCGCCGAAACGGCTGTGCCGCCCCGACAGCTACAATGATGCAGGACTGTCAGGCCTTAATGGAGTCATTCCTCATTTCCATGATCTGCGGCTGCATTCTAGACTGGCATACTTCCTGCGAAACAGTTGTAGAAGAGGGCGGTAACATGAGTAGATACGTGTAGAACGTGACTCTGCGGTGCACATGCAGCAAACCTGGATTGTGGGGCCACAAAATTGCAGAGTTCTTTGTTTGGTTTCAGTTGGGACAAACAACTAGCTTGTGTCTTTTCATATTAGATTCCGGAAGTCGTTTTCTGCAGCAATTCTTGGAGTAGCAGTTCTTTTACTAAGAAGTCTCATGATGTATCCATGACAAGACAATAGTGTGATGTGACAAATGGTAACGAGTAACTCTTATACTACATCAATGACTTGGTTATAAGCCGAAGCGGCAGAAAAAAGGGTTCTCCCTAAGTCAGAACAACGCTGTTGCAGCATTGCAATACAATAAACCTCATGATTTCGTATTCGAAAAAACTCGACATTCAACATTCTGGCGAGACATATGCACTGTGGTATCCCGAGCTTCTTTTGAACAGAGGAATACTGAAAGTGGAAGTGCGAACTGTGGAGCTGCTGACGAGATAACTCCCAGTGAAGAAATCACCATTAACGAAGTAGCATCTGACATTGGCAACCGCATTAGCACATGGATGGTGAAAGAAATCTGAAAGCGAAGTATTTGTAATTTCAAGGAATCAGGAGAAATAGAGGTTGAGGTTTTAGCTTGCTTACTCACAATTACTGTGTGATACAGCTTGACAGTTTAGAGAGTCATACCGTAGCTACAGGCTGGAGAGAGCGTGGTTCCGGTATGTGATAACTGACTTGCCCAAAAAACAGGTAATGCTACCGAGAGGGTCTCTAGTGAAGCTCTTTTATCTTCGTGCAGGATCAATGACTGAAAAAAGGAGACGGCGGACACTGCTCAACGAAAGGCAGGAAAATGGGTGCCTACTTATGAGTTGGTCATGCCCATCATCTCGGATGGGATGGACAGGCTGCTGGCATGATGATGTGAGAGAGCTGGTGTGGGCCTGGTGCCCTTGTTACTCATCTTAATCACCAGAAGCGGTGAGGCAGCATTCAGATTTTGCGATTCACCAATGCAAATAACGCTCCAGCGGTGTGTGCAAGGGCGAAGACTGTTAAAGCGAGCATCATCGGGGACCGAGCCATAGCGTTCGAAAGCGAGTACCGAGGATTTCAGAAGGCGCGGTACAAGCTGTCTTGATCAAGGCAAGTGGCACGATAAATCGACAAAGCGTACAGGGTCGATACGCCTAGCAGGCAAGAGTATTGTGTCCCTTAGCAGGCGCTGCGTGGTGTGTTTCATGACCAAGGGTACCGTTATGGCGTCTAACTAATGCAGCCTACCGATCCAGACGCCCACCGTAACCATGCGCCCACACATGGCCGTACAGTCACATCGACGCTGGCACTGTATCGCTTCATTTGTGAAGTACAATTGATATGAAGCGTTGCTGCACGGACATATGAAGAGATACGTGCGGCCACTATCTACTACTACACTCGTCCAATGCCGTGCAGAACAGGGACTCCGCAAGTTTTTTTGGCTATTAGGTCCGCTTTTCCGCCGTTTTCCCGCTATATAACTTCTCAGCTACGGTCTTAGAGCAGGTACCGAATAATCTTATCTTATGCCTTTCAGCAACGCTTGTCATCCTGTTATCCTACACTTTCTGGGCGGGCCTGAGTCAGTCGATTGTCGTATGTGGCTGCTTTCCTGTCTAAAGCATTGGGGCGCCAGTCTAGCGCTACGTACAGTGCCACGCGTTATCGCGAAGTATGAACGCTGCTTGAAGTCTCTGCGGCAGTAGGTGCCGCAATCGTTCATAAGGGAGGGATCTCACATTTCGGATAGGCGTGAAAGGTATCTTTGAAAAAAAAAGAATGGGATTGCGAACCCTAGGAGTGATGAGCGGCGCAGTTTGGCGACGGGGGCCTAGACAGCCTCTTCTCGAGTTGACAGGTTTAACATGATGGCTTGATGACCTTGCTCCAGCTTCACAAGAGTTCACAGGTTTCGCCAGAGTGAGACTTGTAAACCGGAACTAAGGAAGCAATGATAGTACAAAATGCCCCCCCCCGTCGCCAAACAGCGCCGTGATGGTCTTTTGCATATAGTTTAAAGTGCAAGAAAACATACAAGGTAGACAACGAGAATCCATATGCCCTGTTTCAGATTGCATCTCTCAGCTTTATTCAGCAGAGATTTTGTGGTTCCGCTGATTGCAACGCCTCTTTGAGATCGTAGTGATTTGTATGCGAAGAGGTAGAACACAGACGAGATCAGCGGAAGCGTGTACAGTATGTAGTTAGACACCTGAAATCGGATTCTACTGCGGTCAAGACATTTCTAGCAGCCTCTGTTTAGCTTGCCTGGACCACGAGAGGGCTAGTGGCGTAATCAACCATTTTGTGCTTGGTGAATGTTCTTTGCAGTCCTCCGATGATGTGCATGACAGTCGCGGTCGCTACGGAGAACAGCATCAGCCCAAAGAGGATACAACAAAGATTCCTTCTAAACATGCGATTCTGGAGAAAGATAAAACCGGAGGAACTGTCAAATTCACCTTTTCACTATACAATTATAGATATGTGGTAAAGAGAAGGCAGCAAAGCGATTTAAACCAATGAAGAATATGAGTAGTGCCGAGAAATATGAAATGGACAGATCCACCATAACTGAGAAGGCGCTGAATCCTTCAGATTTGACACCAGCGAGTCCGGCCACAAGTGTGTAGATAAGCTCGCAACTGCTGCTCACTACCACACTTATCGAGAACACAAGGACAATCGTATAGAAGGAGTTCTGAATTTCTCGCAATCGCCAATTTTTTTCTTTACGGAAGTGTTGTAGGCTGCGTTCTTACTTTGCGGCAGCGTCCACCAGCGAACACCAGCGCTTCGGGCGTCCGTCGGCGTCAGCGACCAGGAAAGTAAAGTTGTCGATCTAGCGAGCGGCAGAGTCTCGAGGGGCTAGGAAAGTATGGAGAGCAGACTGCTGCTACAGTATGGAGATGTAGGGTAGAGAACAGACAGGTAGACACCCTGAAATGGTGGTCTTTTCAACCGCACCGTGCTACTACACAATACCGTACTCCTGAACGCTGGTAGAGGCTGGGTCGAAACCCACACTTTTCTACCCCTCGAGACGCTGATGGTCGCTGGCAGACGCAGGTGAATAGTGCCGTTTGCTCGATTGATATCCTTACCTTCCTGATCCCTGGGGCTGGCGGACGCTGACAGTCGCATGGACGCTGCCGCAAAGTATGAACGACGCCTCATGGTTGTTCAAAGGATTAGCAGAGCAGTGAAGCTCACCTTGAAAGCTCTATGTCGTTCAATAACACTGACGGTGCTGAATATAGCATTCAGCCCAAAACATAGCGCATTGCAGAATATGCTGAAGGAAAACCACACCCAGAAGGAAGGCGTGTGTGATGGCATAGATGGTTGCACCCCTGAAAACTCTGTTAAAAGCTTAATACCATTAAATAAATCACAGCGACAGGTAAATGGCGCACTAGCATGTTGCTAGTAGGTCTCTTGAATATCCGAAGCAGTTTATAATTCCTTCTGAAATCCCAGAGCACTTTGATAGGTCCACAGCGCTAATGTTCTCCTGAGAGCCTAACACCAGGTATGAAGCAGTTTCTGGCAGCTCAAGACGAGGAAAGCTGGCAACATGGTCGCCCGTGCGCGAGAATAGTGCCAGGGTTAATAAAGCAGAAATTGCCTTCCAAGACTAGGAACGGGGATCACTGCCAAACCAGGGAGCAACATCGTGGGGAGAGTCCCATCAGATTGGGGAGTAGTGCTTGGTCAATGAGGAGGAGGGGGAGGTCATATTTATTCTCCCTAGATTGGAGCTGTTGTAAAAGTAGTACTGAAATACTATTTCTGATAGCTGATCCTGGTGAGGGTGGCGAACTCCTCTCTCAACAGCAATTTAGGGAAATAATGGAAAAGTTTCTGGGAAAAGTGGTAGGAAGTTCAGGAATTCAGTTAGATGGTGGGCAAGGTATAGAAAGGGAGTGTGGTATTAGAGGAGGAATTGGTGGAGGAGGGGAATACTTAACTGCTATATCGCACACACGATACAGTATCCCTTGATGCCAAGTTGTACTCAATGCATACTCTGACAAGATCCATTGTTTTATGATGCGCGCATAGTGATCATCTACAAATGTGCTCTATTACCAGGATCCATGCCGAGAAAACTGGATAGTGTCCTAGCGGCCTGGCTACTAGGATTTCAGAAATCCACTCCTGACTGCAGAATAAAGAAATGGTGCTGAAAGTATTAGTGGCGCAGTTCGGCGATGGAGGGGCATTCTGCACTTTGCTGCTTCACTATTTCCGGTTTAGAAGTCTCACCCTGGTGAAACTTGTGAACTCTTAGGAAAGCTGAAGTTCGTCGGGCCACCATGATTATGAATTAGCTGTGTAGATGGACTGACACTCGATAGGAAGTAGAAAGAGTGCAAAGTGTCCCCCCCCCGGTGCCGAACTGCTCCGAATTATTCTTCCACAGTTTTTACTGTTTAGATATTTGACAGTTAAGGCTCACCTTCGCTACCGGGGAGGTCCTTGATTGCTGGTTCAGAACTGTCCACTAGTGCTGAATCGAGCGGGTCGATAAACATGATTGTAACTTTCTTGCCAAGAGCGTCAAAATCTGAAAGAATTGTTGTGTCATCCCATTCTCGAGATCTTTTTCGAATGTTGGTAGGAGAATTTATTGAGACACTCATTGTCCACACGATAGCACTGAAGTGACATAGATGTAGTGATGATTCGGTAGAATGTCGGACTTCAAAATGTTTGTTCTTAAAGGTCACAGCGATTTCTAAAGGGTTACAAAAACTGACGAGCTTCACTAAAATCCACAAGATTCCATAAGATTGAATCACTGCGTACTCTGAGGTGGAGAGATGACCTATCACTTCGGAGGCAGTGGGCACGATGACTAGGGGGGGGGGAGCGGTTGCTGCCAACTCCTAGTCATCGTGGAAGGGCTCAAGGATATGTGGCAAACGCCCTCTCGCAGCCCTTCCACCCATGATTCTGGCAGTAACCGCCCACTTCCAGCCATCGTGCCCACTGCCTTTGAGTATAACTACACTCCATATCCAGGGCGGAAGATGGAGTGATCGCGGATGTGACGACGGCTGCTCCTTCAGGATAACGTTGGTGTTCTAGGACTACGCAGCCCTGCCTACTCCATCTTTGGGATATGAGGTGTAGCTGTAATTATTCCGTTAACAAGACATCTATAGGAAGTTCTTGATGCCTCAAGGCTGAGAGGTGCAGGCTACCAAAGCCTTATTTATGGAAACAATGGACAGCAGTCTATGAACGTGAGGAGCCGAGACTAGAAATTCATGGCAACAATGAACAAGGAAGGTGAAGCGTTTCTGGTTGGTGCAGAAAAGCTACTTTTCAGCCTTGCAATTTATTGCCTACGTCTTGTACTTGTGACAGCTGATAAGCTAATTTCGAAGGAAATGATCGCGATCGGCTGAGATTTCTTGCTCTCTCCGTGAGCAGCTTAACAGGTCCACAAATGCAGCGACTGCAACATTTTCGCGGTGCAAAAGCGAGAGAAGAGGCCGTCGTTCCTCTCATTGGCCCGACCCATTTTCATTGACCCCGCCCACTTTACTCACCTACAATAACAGAAGCAGCCAAAGAACATCGACACGAATATTATTGGCAAGAAGAAACTCCAGTGTGACCATTTGTGTTGACTCCAACGACCACAATACCAATCGCCTCAGGGATCTCGTCAGATCGCAACCTTTGCTCTCCCTCTCCTCATATGCAGTGTGGGGGCTGTAAAAAAAGTCACTTTTCTTCCTTGACTTCGAGCCGCTATAAGCAAATACGAACTTCTGATCTGGAACATTTCACCACCATCATTTAAGAGCGTATGAGCAATATTCGTGGACAACAGACCACAGCCTTCGGACGAGCGCCATCGAGAGATTCTGGCACGCGACCGCGATGTGGTGCCTGAGATCAGCGAGATAGTCGATTTCTCCGCCACCGTAGACCACCCTGTTGAACTCCGCCCGAACGCAATGCATTGCAGGGGTTAGGTCAGAATGACCTACCTTGGATATCCCATCTCCTTGGAGTACTCCGCTTCCATTCCAACAAGGCGAGAGTTTTCCCCAACGCCCTCCGATTCCATGTAGTGCCACCCAATGGTGTAGCAGTAAAAAGTTTCCAAGAAGGTACGGGCGACGACATGTTGGGGGGGGGGGGAGCTTGGATATTCTCCTCGAGTTGCTCGAGGTAACCGCCAGCGCTCACCTTCAGTCCGGAGTCCACGAAGAAAATGTAGTCTTTCCATGCCAGTACGTTCCGACCCATACCATCAACCCGTGCCTTGGCGACTGGTGAAGATGATGTCCTAGACCGTAGCGACGTTGTCGGAGCTGTTCGATGTTGGAGGTCTTCCAGATCGAGAGTACTGGTCTCCAGGTACTATCGATGGGTGACTCCATACCAGAAGTTTCGCAACTGTGGAGGTGACATGAAGTCCAAGTCTTCTCCTCAGGCTGCGACTGGAGATGACTTCATATTTTGGTGTACATGAAGGTGATGGGCGAGAGCCAGCTCCTGGTTCTCGAAGAACATCTTGGGTATCTTCCACCCTGCCCTACTTTATCACACGTCCTCTGTCTGGGCGCTGCGAAAACTTTGCTGAATGGAGACGCGCTTCAAAAGACTTGTTCCGATTGCCCCCCTCCCCCGTAAAAACCCCCTTCAGTGAGGGTCTTACAATGACGTCTGGACCATATTGCCCTTTTTCCACCATTGACTTTTTTGGCATTTTGACAGCGCTATTTGAGCACCACTACACAGAATGCTGGCCATGGGTCGCTGCCTCAAAGCCTAGGGTCTGGTTGTTTTGCCCGTAACATTAGAGTGAATACAACTTGTAGCATTGGTTGGTGAGAACAACAAAAAACTGAATGTGGGAGTGCAGGAACCGTTCCCATGGAACTGCAAGCGGTGGCACTTTTGACTCGAACGCACGGTTCGGTAGAATTTGTCAAGTGATTCTTGTGTGAGGTAAACATGTCAAATGGTAGTAAACGCCTTCAGTAGGACCCCTCTAGCCTTAATTAAAGGTACGGGCAGGAAGAGAGGGCTTCATTGACTGATTCCTTGCAATGCGAACCTATGACCACACAAAGAGACATAGGCCATCCATTTATTTAGTTGTCCGGAAAGTTCTCAGCGTTTTGTGCACCTATTTTTTGTACATTCACTGCTGATTAAAAACTCATTCTGCCTTGCTTCTCAGTAGCACATCCTGTAGAGAATTTCTTGCGCTATCTGATGGTATAATTGCCGTTTCACCATTGCTTGATAAACCCCCTTTTTTCAAGATTTTTTCAAGCATGTGAAAAGAGCACTTCGGACGATTTTTTCTTCGACTATAAATTGGGGCAATCCGCAATCGAAACAGCTCAACAAAGGTAAGCCAGGGTGTCGGGGCCCAATGAGTGCTGGGGGAGAAAGGCACTGTGCGGCGATGCTGCACAAATTTCTTCTGAGCATTCCAGCTGGTGAAGATGAAGCCTCATAGCTCGGCTCGACCTAAAGCAATATCTGACGAGGATTTTAGGGGGATTTTGGAGGCTGACCCATCCCAAACAGTTCGAGAGATAGCAGAAGAGCTAGGCGTTGGCAAATCCACTGTTGCAGATGGTCTGGAAGCGGACATTGGAGCAAAAAAACTCGAGGCCCCACAATCGGAAGTGGCGGGCAGGAAGCGGCCACGTCTCGGGGTGGGATTTGTCTGCATGGGTGGCGTGTTTGGGGCAGGGCAGAAACGACCTGGTTTTGTGGGGCGATTGTCACGCTGTGATAGAAAAATGGGCGATGGTATTGATAAGACAGGAGACTTCCGGACCGGACGTGGTTGGATTTTGACGAACCGACGATGGTAATTTTCAAAGCCGAACCCTCACGAAAAAAGATTCTGGTCACGGCTTGGTGAGGTCATCGGCTGGTGTGATCCACTATAACTTTTTATTACCAGGCCAAAACCATCACAGCAGAACCCTACTGTGAAGAAATCGATGAATTATACCGAAAATTTTGTCAGATGCAGCCAACACTTATCAAAAGAAAGGGTCCGATTCCTTTGCATGACAACCCGCCCACACGCGTTTCGCAAATCACTATCCATAAATTGAACGAATTGGGGGTTGAAGTTCTACCTCAACCGCCATATTCTTCAGACCTTTCGCCAACCGACTATCACCTTTTCTAACATTTTCAGAACTCCCTTGCTGGAAAATACTTCAATCAGGACCAGGCAAAAAAGCCTTAGTGGATTCACACGTTCGAAATTTCGCGACCATCCAGTTTTTACTTGGTGAAATTTCTTGATTGCTTTCACTATGCTCCAAAAAAGTGTGCTGATTCGAATGGTGCCTATTTCGATTAAATCCGATGAGTATTAAAAAGTTACGATCGTTTAAAGTGAAACACCCAAAACGCTGAGAACTTTCCGGACAACCTAATATTACTACTGTAGCTCCTTCAACTTACAACCTCCTACCGCGAAGCTGGCATAAGATTGTCTATTGCGGACCACACTACCCTGCTGCAATCTTTTGCATTTTCGTAGGCCCTCGTGGACCGTTTTCTAAAGGATGAGAATCAAGATAAGGAAGAGGAATATGTAAGGTAATCATAGATTTGTTCGCCAGTGGCCAATGCTCTAATAGGCCAACCGTAGGCCACTGGAAAAGATTGTTCACTGATACACGGTGCATATAGCGTAACAGTTTCTCTGAAAAGATATTTCAAACACACGAATAGGCGTCATTACGAGACGGAGTCTAAGGAGATGACGGCTAAATGCGAAAGAACTGCGCTCAAGAAGGAGGCGCGTGAAAATTATGCAAGAATGATGAGCTCGCAGCATAGAGGTTAAGAAGCTGTGTAAATTAATTACAGGCTTTTCATTTCCAAACATTTCCATGAAAGGTGTAGATGCGCTAAGATATGTTATTCAAGAGGTGGTACTGTCAACGACAGCCAACTACTTTCCCTTTGGTGACGACATCGTTTTCTTACAACGATTGCCTAACGAGGAGGGTATTCAGCGGAAACGATGTAATTCCTGTTAATCTGCTCTCGATCTTGGACTTCGGGAGCGTCCTGCCCTTAAGGGAAGTTTAGCAAAATACGACCCCCCCCGCTCTCGTACTATACCCCTCCCGCGCACCCTTTCCTAACCCCTGTCCTACGAATCTCTTCCAACCACTTTTTCGTGATTTTTTTTCCTCACCGTCACCCACTTTTCTGCGAATAGTTGCCGTGGGAAGGGTGGCAGGAGGGGAAGGAAGGGCTGTAGGGCGAGGATAAGTAGTGCAACTGAAACGAGAAAACTAAGAGACACAAGGGGACATGTAAGGATTGATTTACTTCAACTGCTTTACCGTTCTTCTATGCTTGCACCACTCCAAGAAAAACAACAACTTGGGGTATATGCGATGTTCCTTCTTATAACAGAAGTTCATATGGAGACTTCGTGAGTTTATTATGAAAGCAGTAGCGGCTACGTTTTGTCTTGGCTCATGAAGTTCAGCTTGATCAAGCACTTACTCAGACCTGCAACTTGTTGCCGCTTTGAAAAAATGCGTCTCTGCGTCAGCTACTTAACAGTGGAATGGAAAAAGTTATTATACAACGCAGCTGAAATAAAGCCTTATAAGTTCAGACCACCGCCTGCTGGACTGTGACTGTTCGTTCCCCAATAAACGTGACGTACTGCGTTGTGTGCGAAGTCTTTGCTTATTTTTAGAATAGAATGAGAACAAAGATTCCCAGTAAAATCAATTAGGGAATACACAATCTGCCCTTTTTGCTAGAGCTCGCCATATCCATGTAATATTCATCAATCTTTTTCACAAAATCTCTATTTGACCTTACAGTTCCGGATCTGAAGACTTCAGCAAGCCCTGTTTCCTGTCCTAAGGAGAATTGCACTGTTTTCTGTTAAGCCTGTACTTCTATCTTGCAGAGACCGGAGCATGTGGTAGCATTATATGTAGTGTCCGATCCATGACGTGGGTGCGAAACAGGGCACATCATGTGTTGGGGATTTTGGTCAAATCCGTACGCCCCCTGCCCTAGAAAGAGGCTCGGTACGGCTTTCCATCCCTACGACTTTTTTTCTTGAACATACATGAAAAAACTAGTGTTAAGGTCAAGGACTTCCCCTGGCTTCTTAGCACCTTCCAGCACTGAACACCATACAATAGATGGAATAGGGTGGGAATAAAACTCGGAACACCTCCCAGGAACACAGGAAGACTCCAGCAAATCGTTAAAGCACATTTGCCAAAACCCCTTGAGAAAGCAGCTTTTCATGAGCTTATAATACCTAAGGGTAACCTTCGGATTCAAGGAAACCGCTTTTGTTAGATTTGCGCTCCTTCGAAAAGACTAGAATGTTTACAGTGGTATTTGTTTAGAGCTCGACTTCTGGGTTTTCCGTCGAGATTTTTGAGACAAAATATGAGTTTTTTTTTTGGTTTCAGCGAAAATGTCATCCAACGTAACTGTCCGCAAGCGTACGAACAGCCTTGAAAAAAAAGAAAACTCCTCTTTTTCCAAGGATCGCTTGATATCTCACACTGAAGTTTTCCGGGCCTCTGCAGATAAATGCGTTAGGGATATTTCAATTGGGATTTCAAAATAACGAGAAGCGCGAAAAACCCGCTTTCTATCCACCATTTCAAGTGAGCCTACGTGAACACCCAGTTGTGCATCTAGAACGGATCACGTCGCAGAACAGAACTAGGCAATGAATTGTTTAGCGTCCATTTCTCAATACTCTAGATGCCCATGCATTAGCTCCTCACGTGGAGGCTAGTGGATGACGCAACTTCTACCTAATGTCTGTCCCAAGCAGATGTGTTCACACGGTTCGGAACATTGAATTACCTATGGACTTGCTTTCTTTGTATTGTTCAGCCGTCCACGTACTCGCGAACTTATGTCAGCTAAGTTATAGTGATGATTAATCATTTTGGGTTATTTTTCACGCTGCTGACAACTTTGCGCTGCTTCGTGAAGGCTGCCCCTCCTATTACGACCCACCATCCCAATGGTAAAATACGATCCATTGGGGGGGGGAGTCTCACCAACCTTCGAATTAATCCAACTGCGTACTTGATTGAGTTGTAGGGTGCACCATATATTGAATATCATACTCTATCATCCTACTATATATAAACGGCAACGTCTGTCTGTCTGTCTGTCTGTCTGTCTGTCTGTCTGTCTGTCTGTCTGTCTGTCTGTCTGTCTGTCCGGAAATCACGCTGAAAGCCAGTTGGGGGGGTCAAGGGTGGGTTGGGTAGGGCATGGGCCAAGATGTACGGAACACACATAAACTAAGCTAGGCTCCGCACACCGTGGGCGATGCGTGCACAGTTGTGAGCTACAAATTTCAAAAATTCGTAGTTTGGTTCCAAAAGAGCCCCAAGAGCGGAAAAAGTGGCAAACGATAGGCAATCGGTTGGCGGTCGAAATGGTGAGAGACACCCATTTAGGGCGGGGCGTTCCATAGGTGTGCGGTGCTTTGCCACAAAAACATTCACAATTCGTACTCGGCTTCCGATTCAGCCGGAGCACAGTTTAAAATGTGGCAAATGATAGGGCCATATCCTGTTGATGACGAAACAATACAGACCCATCATGGGCTCGGCGTTCTATAGGTGGGCGGTGGTTGCTACGAAAATTTCAAAAATTCGTAGTTCGGTTTCAAAAGAGCTCGGAGAGTGGGAGAAGTGGCAAATGATAGGCTAATCAGCTGGCGGACGGAAACCAGTGAAGGACACCCCTGACGGGCGGGGCGTTCGCCGAAGTGAACGGTGCCGAGGGCAAAAATCCTCAAAACGCATACGAACCCCACAAAATGGGGAGTAAGGTGAAACTGACTGAATGGTTCGGCAGATGAAGTTAGTGAGGTATAACCTAGATAGTGCCCAAATGGTTGGTACCGTCGGCAATACTTGATTCTGCGATTCCTCATCACTGAGGGAGTGCCGCATAGAAGATTTTGAGACTGTCCTCTAAGGGAGGAGGGTATATACAAGAAGTGAAACGGTAAAGTGCGCTAATTCTCAAAACAATATTTTTTCTCGACCATTCGCTCGGCAAAGCCGGCCGATCCGACTGGCTCTCCCACTCATGGAACAAGTCTCACCGGAACCCACTTACCGAGCGAAGCCGGCCCGATCGCGACTGGCACTCTATATATAACGGCAGAATTGTCTGTGTTGTTCGCAGACGGACCAATAGGAAATAGGCTCTGCCCACAGCGGGCCTATATTTAGCTGAGCGGTGTCACGGACTCTCTTGAAAACGTCAATCTCTTGAAAACGTTGTCAACAAAACACTTAAACGCCGTCAACTTTGGGATGAGGGTAAGGGATGTTGAAAAAATATATCGAATACACACCAACAAGTTAAAGACAGTATCCGCGCTCGAGAGGCCTTCAAAATGACTTCGCGCCTTCTGGAACCCTCTGCGCCTTGATGAAGATGATCCCGCTTTTATCCATCAATGGCGCGCGATGAGGAAGTTATCGCAATTTCGACAAGGCTCGCTAGGCTCACGGAGACGGTAGGTGGACGAGGCGTCTGGTCCCGAACTGCATCCGTCCCTTTAAAGCCCGCGCGTCCCTTTAAGCCCGCACCCACTGGCATTTGGCCAAAGAGTTGGCTCATTAGCTCAGCTAAAGTCTTACTTCGTCAGGCTTGTAAACATGTGTGATTAGATTAGAGAGTTTTTTTTGCTTATGGAATGTAGTGCTTGCTTTTCCAATGGTAGGGAGATTTGTTGTCAAGTGGGGTTTGTTGTCATTTTCTTTCTTTTTCTTTTTTTTCTTGTCAATTTCTCAAGAAAACTCCAGCAACCTTCCTTCCAATTTTCTCTGTAAGCAACTCTAATCATCCCATCGTTGGAAATTGCAGTACGTTGCGAAGCGGCGCTGTAGCGCTACGCTGTAGCGCGACGCTGTAGCGCGACGCTGTAGCGCTACAAGTATGAACGCTGCCTTACGTTCGAAAGTATCCTATTTCGAAAGTTGGGACGCAATTGCGGCTGCCGCATCGAATTCTGGCAGCCACGCCCGGCACACTCGTCCAGGCCCCGCCCCCACTGCTAAAGGTAGGTTTGGGTTCAAGGTGTTCCCGAAGATTTTTCTGCTTCTTTTTCTACTGAGAAGCTAACTATGGAATACTGGTGCATGACAGAGTACAATTGCCCGCAATACTTGATCGCGATAATTGTCTTTAAGCCTCGTGACCCACGCCCCGTGCACCGAAGTGAGTAGTGCCAACGACAAAAATTCGTAAAATTCCTCCGGAAGATCACAGGGACCGGGGACAAAATCATTCTCTATGCACCACGTTAGACTACACCCACAATGGGAGCGTTCGGACGGCCGGGGCCGAACGCAAATCTTCAAAATTCGGACCCGGAACTGCCCGGGCAGCGGGAAAACGGGCTCGAGTAAAAAGTGGGCAGGTAGATAAACAGAAGGAGGTGCACCCGAACTGGGCATGGGGAAGAGCACGGGAAGAAGGATTTGTTGTGGGAACTCTGAAATCCCCTTGCAAGTTGGTAACTTTTGAGCGTTTTCGAACAAAAATGTTGCTTGGTTGCTCAACGATTGATGTCCAGTGTTCAGTGATGAATGCTTTATCAAGTACACATTCAGGATAGATTTACAAAAGATTCTAATTTCCATGAACTTGTACCTATATCTGCGAATCAAAACCCGCGTAGAACAGAATCGCAGTTCAGACCAGTAGTTGTTCACGGAGAGTTCCAAATTCGGAAGTGTCGTTCCACGTTTTTTAAAATTGAAAAGATTTGTAGTTCATGGTACCTGGTTATTAGAGTCAACAAAGAAATCGGCGTTGAAAGCAGCAACATTTATCATCTTTCCTTGACAAATACACAAACTCTCACTGACTCAAAGAAAACAGAGAAGGGTGTTATTTGATACCCTTGATCGTCTTATTTGATCACTTTGCTGGTTTAACAGGGATATTGGAAGTGTCTTTGAGAACAGTCACGCTTTGCAGAATCACTGGGAGTGCGAGAGTTTTGGTGAATGCCACTGAACCTGTAGTAGGGCTGCCTGATATTTTTGTCAAGCTGCATTTTACAGTCGACCAGCAGATACGCGATGTGGCGTTTCGAGCATCCTCCGAGAACACTAGCACTGTGATCGGGAGAGCAAGCTGTGGAGCTGCGGAGGTGAGAACTTCGAGGGAAGACAGAACTGCGAACGAGATGCCATCCACCGATAGGAAGTGCATTGTTACGTGAATGATCAGCGAAATATTAGTCAGTAGAGCGATTCCCATAGTGCCCATGCTTGGAACTTTTCAGCTGGCGATATATTTTTATGGTGTGATAGAAAGAAATGGCGCGGATGTCTCTGAGCCAATGACCTAAAACGTTTTCAACACCAAGATCCTTTGTTTCTCCTTCATTTCTTTCAACAATGGTTAATGAGAACTCAATATAACTATTTATTGGTGAGCTTTCGCTGCGTAGCAGCTTCTTCAGACCTACAATAAAACGAGCATACAATATTATAAACCTTACAACAATTAAGTTGTCCAGAGTACTAACCAGACTCCCTTCTTAACAATAAAGTTGCTCAGGTCTGCAATAGTACAATTTTACTAAAGGCCTATAACTGTCTACCACACTACTACACGCAAACGACCTACCCTAGCGGCACATCCAATACAACTGAAAGTACCCAGCAATGCGACGGGCATGACAGTCGAGAGGACATTCTTATCACTTCTTATCACAACTGCTAAGCAATTAGTCGTAGTGCCTCCATTAGCTCGTCCCTGTTGTTTATTTCGGGGGATAAGCGCTTGATAGCGAGCGCCTCGAGCAGTTTCCTTTCTAATGGACATTCCTTCGTGCGGTTTAAGACAGCAACTTTTAAGCGAGGAGGTGCTTCATGTTGGTGGAAGGGCGTCGTGCGACGACCGTGAGAATCCACTGCTGGGATAGGACGAGGGATTCCGCAACGCTCGTAGGTGTTCTTCCATCCTTTTATACAAAGGTCGTCCTGTCTCACCAACATACTTTCCTGATTACATCCCTTCTGATTACATCCTTCGCATGTGACCAAATAAACTACTCCTCGTAACTGACAGATTTTACTCTCTGTACAGTACGCACAGTTATTTCGGCCACATTTCTCTTCATATATCCGGGATGATGTCAATATGCTTCTTAGATTTGCGGGCGGTCGGAATATAAGCTTGATCGGAAGATGCGCCGACTTGATGGCGTAATTCACTTTCTTTGCTATTCTCTCGTTCACATACGGTAACACAACCAAGAACATGGCGACCTTACTTTGCTACTGGAGGAATACCACTGGTGTTACCGTATGTGAACGAGAGAATAGCAAAGAAAGTGAATTACGCCATCAAGTCGGCGCATCTTCCGATCAAGCTTATATTCCGACCGCCCGCAAATCTAAGAAGCATATTGACATCATCCCGGATATATGAAGAGAAATGTGGCCGAAATAACTGTGCGTACTGTACAGAGAGTAAAATCTGTCAGTTACGAGGAGTAGTTTATTTGGTCACATGCGAAGGATGTAATCAGAAGTATGTTGGTGAGACAGGACGACCTTTGTATAAAAGGATGGACGAACACCTACGAGCGTTGCGGAATCCCTCGTCCTGAATTCCCAGCAAGTGGATTTCACGGCATCGGCACGACCTTCACCAACACGAAGCACCTCCTCGCTTGAATGTTGCTGTCTTAAACCGCACGAAGGAATGCCATTAGAAAGGAAACTGCTCGAGGCGCTCGCTATCAAGCGCTTATCCCCCGAAATAAACAACAGGGACGAGCTAATGGAGGCACTACGACTAATTGCTTAGCAGTTGTGATAAGAAGTGATAAAATGTCCTCTCGACTGTCATGCCCGTCGCATTGCTGGGTACTTTCAGTTGTACTGGATGTGCCGCTAGG
>MU913895.1:10312-23203 GCA_036418165.1 Cooperia oncophora | reverse complement strand
GCTCTCTGGCTGAAATTCGTTCCTACAAATCAACTTGCTGATTGGCCACTACACTGCCTGTTTCTTGCGCACAAATGGTAGGATTGCCCAGGAGTAGACCGATTCTTAAGAAAGGCTGTGGACATGAGCGCCTTGTGCGAGGCAAAACGTCCATCTAGCGATATATTCGCGTATATTGAGTCTTTTAAGACAAACCCCGGAATGTAATGTGGATAGTGGCGTTCAATTACAAACCCATAGTGGCTAAGTGAACTTTCAAGGAAAGAAAAAAGCAAAAAAATATGTCATGGAAAATACCCTAAGGGTTCCTGGCAGCCCACTGTACGAGTTCTCCAGACCTGCTCGTTTTGTGCCAGCAAAGGGACATCCTGCCGCCTCTGGCTCAATACTCAGAACATTGGAGCAGTTTCAGCAGCCGGGATATCTGGTCAAAATGGGCGGGGATCTCACGCCTTGGTGCTACCATGCTCGCTTTTTGAATCTGTTTTCGCAAAACAAGTTTGAGGACTAGCATGGCTGCATCAAGGCATGGAATTTCCACTTTTTGACCTGCTATCCCGGACGCTGAAGCTGCTCCAAGTTCTGAGTAATTGTTTCTTAGCGTCATCCAATGCTAAAGTTATCTGTGAGATAGAACTTGTGGTAGAGAACAGCCTTTGAGTTTTGCTGGCCGGGACAATTAGGGAGACATCAGAACTGCCGCTATGAAACGTCATAGGCCTTCGTTACTTACAACTTACAACTTCGTTACTTACTGTTAGTGTGATGTAAAGCCATTAAAGTGGGCCAATCTTAGAGACTGAGGACCAGATCACGCAGGGAAGGACGTTTACGGTTTGAACTGCAAAGGTACATCAGTGAGCATTTGGCCCATTCAATAAGGTGAGGAGACCAGCTAATGCTTGAAGGCAGTTGGCACGATAAATCCTAAGACGAGTAGGATCAATACGATTGGCAGGACGGATTCCGCGCCACTGATAAGGCGCTGCGTAGCCGCCTTTCCCAAGGGAGGCACCCTTATATGGCCCTATCAAGCCGCAACATACCAACCCGGACGCCCATCGCGCATGCCTGCCCACAAATGGACGATCGTACCTCTCGTATTGCTTCATTTGCGAAGTAAAATATGAAGCGAAGGCATTGACATGAAGCGGCCGCGGTGCTGCATGGATATAGTACATACAGTCCTCATCATTGCGGACCGGTGGGGCGTGTCAGCCAGTATGAGTGTGCACACTGTTGAAGCCGTTCTCAGCCTTTTTGTTGAAACGCGTATGCGACAAAAAGTGGTAGAAAACGAGTAATACGGAGGATATAATACAGTCATGTCACTTGCTCGCTTTAAATACTGGTGAGAGCCCACCCCGACAGTACGTAATGATGAGAACTGTACATGCAGCCGTATCTACCGTAGCTGTTATTGGCAAGATGCCTGCGAGAAACTCGTCCTAATTTGCTTTTTGAGTCGTGTAGAAAAAGGCTTTTGCCGCAGATTTTTGACCACTTCACTTCTTGTTCTTCTTCTTCTTAGTTTTTTTGCCATTTTCCCCATTATGCAGCATTTTAGACCGAGTACCAAATTATCGCCGCATATGCTCTCAAGTTCGTCCTGGGCTCTGGGAGGAATTCTGTCATCGACAACATCGACGAGGAATACGAACGGCTTGTTGCACATCTTCACGACTGCGCCAAGAAGTCAGAGGTTCCAAGATTACCAAGAAGCGTCTATCTCTGGAAACTCTCGAGCTGATTCGCCAACGTGGAGCCGCACGAGCCGCAGGCAATTACCAGCTGACGTCTGAGCTTGCGAAGCTATGCAGAGAAGCGATAAAGGAAGACCTCAAGGAGAGAAGAGCAGCAGTACTGGTGGAAGCCGCAGAGGCTGGGAAGAGCATACGCAACGCCCGCCGCGACTTCGCCAACTGTAAGACCAAGATGACCGCCCTCCGACGTCCGGATGGAACAATCACCGCATCCAGAAGGGCAATGGAGAAGGTCATCCACGACTTCTACTCGGATCTCTTTGACAGCCACGTCCACCTGCAACCATACCGCTTGGAGCAGGATGGATATGTCGTTCCTGCAGTTCTCTCTTCCGAAGTCCGACACGCCATCTCGTCGGTGAAGAATCGTACGGCACCCGGTCCCGACAGGATCAGACCCGAACATCTGAAGAATCTTCCGCCAGTTCTCGTCAAAACTCTGGCTCGACTCTTCACGCGCTACCTGTCGGAATGCAAGGTACCCACCTCGTGGAAAACCAGCAAGACTGTGTTGCTGTACAAGAAGGGAGACCTGTACGACATTGGCAATTATCGCCCAATCTGCCTGCTGTCTGTAGTCTACAAACTCTTCACACGAGTCATCCTGAACAGGATTGGCAGAACACTAGACGAAGGACAGCCATGCGAGCAAGCAGGGTTTCGAAGAGGATTCAGCACGATCGATCACATCCACACGGTAACGAAGCTCATCGAAGTATCGCGAGAGTACAAGATGCCGCTATGTCTCACGTTCATCGATTTGAAGAAGGCCTTCGACTCCGTTGAGACAGAAGCGGTTATCGAAGCCCTGGGCAACCAGGGTATTCCTACTCAGTACATCAGGATTCTTCGTGAGCTCTACAGCAACTTCACGACCAAGATTTCACCATTCTACAAGGAGATCATCATTGATGTGAAGAGAGGGGTCCGACAGGGCGACACCATCTCGCCCAAGCTCTTCAGCGCCTCTCTCGAGAACGTCATGCGTCAACTGGAATGGGAAGACATGGGAGTGAAGATCGACGGTCGGCAACTACACCATCTCCGCTTTGCTGACGACATCGTTTTGATAACACCAAACATCGAGCAAGCGGAACGAATGCTGGCTGAATTCGACTGCGCGTGTGGAAAAATCGGTCTACGGCTGAATCTAACGAAGACGATGTTCATGAGAAACGGATTGGTTTCTGATGCCCCATTCACGCTCAACGGAACGACCATCTCTGAATGCTCTAGCTATGTGTACCTAGGTCGTGAAATCAATATGATGAATGACCTAGCTCCAGAGCTGAGCAGGAGGAAGCGAGCGGCTTGGGGAGCCTTCAAGAACATCGAGGGAGTAGCGAAGAAGACGAAGAACACCAAGCTCCGTGCCCACCTCTTCGATTCCGCGGTCCTTCCTGCCTTGACGTACGCCTCAGAGACTTGGACTCTACGAAAGCAGATGAGCATGCGGTCGGCGTTATTCAACGCGCCATCGAAAGGGCGATGCTCGGAGTTTCCCGCTACACGCAAGTGAGAGAGGGAATCCGGAGCTCCGCTCCGCCAACGATCGAAGATCAGAGACGCCGCCGCATTTGCCAAGGTTTCGAAGATCAGGTGGGCCGGACACGTCATGCGTTTCGAGGACGACCGCTGGACCAGAGCAGTCACCGACTGGATTCCACGGGATGTCAAGCGAACGCCTGGACGACCGCCTATGCGATGGTCAGACTTCTTCGTGAAAGCTCTGAACGAATGGTATGAAGTTCATCGTGTCCCTCGAGCTGAGAGAGTTCATTGGGCAACTCTTGCACGTTGCAGGGACGAATGGAGACGTTACTGGCGCCCGCTCGAGGAACTCGATGATCAACGGGAGCACAGGTGATACAGGTGATACAGGTGATGTTCAATCGCTTCTTTTATTCTTCTGGACGGACCTACACGAAAAGCAGTAATGAAAATTTGCATTAAGCGAACGCTGCTGTTTGTAAATGGCCGCCATGGAATCGAACCCGTACTTACACCTCCTCAGAAAGTAATGCTGAGAAGGTCAGGCTTTTGGCACTACCACAGGGAGGAGAGACCCTACTTTTGATTTGCCATGGCATAACGTTGACTGTAGGCTGAGATGGTGCACTGCCGAGTGGCGCCATATATTGCGCGCGGTCCGGACGTCAAACCTCGTGCCGACTCCTGCGTAGGTCAATCGAGCCTTTCGGATCTTCATGCTCGGTTGATTGGAAACACACCCGCCTGGGAGCGAAAGAGACTGACTTCTACATCAGCAGGTACTGAAAGTCTTTGTATAGGCCAAACGGTCACCGATATTTCCACAAATGTATGATGGGTGGCGCATTCCATCACTGCTTCGGATTAAGCTCTAGTTTTTATCCTGCTTTCGTACCACGGTACTTACTTTTCCTCTATAAACTTGCGACTGTGCCTCACTCAGAGGCGGAAGAATCGAAAATGATTAGGACCCATCAAGGTAAATACTGAAAATACTTTGTTATCAAAGGCACTTTGGCACGATTAATCCCCAACACGTGTAGGAGCAATACGGCTAGCAGGACTAAATTCGGCGTCCCTGAGCGAATGTTCCGGTACCCCTATAGCGTCCTAACGAGCTGCAACATATCGGCACGGACACCCACCGCGCCCGCCCACCCACAAATGTTTGACGGATCCTGGTGCTCGTGTCCCTTCATTTGCGGAGAAGAGTATGAAGCGAAGCGAGTGATATGAAACGACTGACCGCTTCACTTTACTTTTTCGCCATTTCCTCACTATGAAGCACCCCTGCTACCATTTTAGACCGAGCACCAAATTATCGTGCCTCATGCCTTTGAATATTGTAGGTTGGCTTACCTGTGGAATGTGAATGGTTTAGTCCTGAAACGATCCAGAAGGGTATCCCTCTATCCAGCAGTCAAGTCCCTGCCACTCATTTGTGAGCGAACAATGGTTCCGTCGAGTTTCTTGCGAATGTCCCTAGCAACCCATGAATGAACTCGATTCCCGAAATCTTTCTCTCACGTTATTCAGGCGAATCGATGATGCACACATTAGGACGCCATCTGCTTTCCAAATCTCGGCCTTGACATTTGAAAACACCACTGCAATTTGAACGTGGCAACTCCTAAAAAACAGTTTGGTAATGACGAGTTTGAAAAAAAAACGAGAAATGTCCGCACAAATGAAATGATACAAATGAAAAGAACAATGGAGAAGATGAAGCTAATGATGTGACGAAGTGAAACTAATCATGGAAGAAAGCAATTCCAAAAGTGCTGTCGAATTATATTTGTTCGCTCGCAAACATACTGAAAGGACAACCTGGTGTACAATCAATAGAGTGCTTTTCGAATTGTTAGAGGGTTCTGAGGAGTTGCAGAGAGTTTGTTCAAATGCACGTGACCATTCTGTATTCGATAACACTCCGATGCTGGGGAACTCCTTTGTACTCTTTGTTCAGACGAGTTATATAAAAAATGGTCTCCTAAATAGGTAAATTTCCGTTAATCCTGTATAACCTCTCCCTGGAAAAGAATGAAATTAGCAACTGCGCTTTTCAAGGTCCACGGTTTTCGTAGATGAAGGGATGAGGCTCTCGCTCTCAAAAATGAAAAAGGGGTAATGTCATATGGTCTCATGCAGGCAGGACACACCATCGCTGGGATTCCCCGACGAGTGGTTGTATTTAATGGATGGAGGGGCCGGAAGCAGATAGTCAATCAGCAGCGAACAGCGGAAACAGGGCACATCATCGCTGGGGTATCCCAACAGAGGGGTCGTATTTTGTCGGTAGGGGAAGGGCATCGAACTCTCCTCGCGGTTTCTCCCGTTTAACATGTGCAACATATGCTATATACCCTTTCGCCCACTCGACAGCTTGATGAGGAGGGAACTAGCTGTAGGGGGGGGGTCGTATCAAGCCACCTTTCAGGAGGGGGTGTACGGACTCTACCAAAACCCCTAACCAGTGATGAACCCTGAGCGGAAAGAGGTGCCAGCGCTAAGTTGTGTGGATGGAACATAGGCTGAAAAGAACTCGGATGTATGAGAGACATCACAAAACATTATATAGGTTGGAAAGAAAGTCCTGTCACTGTTGTGATTTTTTTCTTTTTTATTTTCTAACTCAACATGAAATAAAAACTAATCAATAATATAATCGCCATTGTTAGCCACTACAGTGCTCCACCTAATGGGCAACTCAGCTATCCCCTTCTCCCAGAACTGAGGAGGCTGCGAGTCGAAGAAGTAGGCAACTTCTCGATTGATGCCATCAAATTCGCTGAAGGTTTTCTTACCTAGGAAAGCCTTGAGGGAGCGGAACAAGTAGTAGTCGGAGGGGGCTAGGTCTGGAGAATATGGTGGATGGGGAACGGTCTCCCAGCCTAGCTCCTCAATTTGGCGGTGGGTCTCTTTAGCCACATGTGGTCTGGCGTTATCATGGAGGAGGTGCACCGAAGCTCGTCTCGGCCGCTTTTCTCGAAGAGCTTGCGCGAGTTTCTGGAGTTGGGCGGCGTAAACGGTAGCGGTAACCGTATGCCCTTGCGGAAGCAGCTCGTGGTGCAGCATGCCCTTCGAATCCCAGAAGCAGCAGAGGAGGACCTTCTTGGAGTGCAGGTTCGATCTGGGTTGCGTAGGCGGGTCTTCTCCTCGAGGGAGCCACATGGCACGACGTAGGTTGGAATCATAGAGGACCCAGCTTTCATCTCCAGTCACAATATCTTCCAGAAACTCCTTCCGGTTACGGTGTAGAAGGAGGGATCGACAGATGCTCACCCTGGCATACCGCGTGCCATCTGTTAGAGCATGAGGTATCCATCGCGTGAGGACTTTTCTGTAGCCAAGGGCCTGAAGGCGGTTTAGAGCTGTTGTATGGCTACACCCTAGCCTTGTCGCAATACTGCGCGTGGTAGCCTCTGGATCCTCTCTGACAGTTTCGAGAACGGTGGAACCTTCTACGCCGCGAGGGCGTCCCAGACGAGGTTTGCCTTCGAAGATCGTCTCTCCTTTCGCGAAGCGAGCGAACCAACGGTGGACAGTCCTGACGGTGGTGGTGTCCTCCCCAAGGCACAGTTGATGTTACGGGCCGCTGCCGTCGCTCCAGTGCCGCGGCGCCACTCATAGAAGATGATCACTCGAAGCTGCTCCAGTGAAACTGACATCATAAATAAACACAGGGAAGAGCAGGAGCCTTGATATACCTCTTGTGGAAAAGCTTCGAGAATGTTCTACAACCTTAGCATGTTACGTCATGTTCGAGCTTCGAAGATCAAAAACTGTAGGCTATCTAAAAAACACTGACAGGACTTTCTTTCCAACCTATATATTAGCTGGCAATATTAATTTTAGGTGGAGGTGGTGTAGTGGAAAGACGGACAGATAAGACGTCGAGAACGTATCGATGGTAACAGTGTCAAAGTGAAAAGGAAGGCAGTGGAACAGCAATTTTCACATATTTATTTGTTATTGGCCCTATCAGTCATCACGAGGCGGAAATGGTGTAGTGGCAAGGGGCACGCTTACCATGCGCGCGGTGCGGGGATCAAACCCTCGACCGGCTTCGGCCTAGGACAACCAAGACTTCTACCCTTCGGGACACCAAATTGAGTGCAGATTCGCATGGGAGGATAAATACCACTGACTTCGTTTAACAGCGAAATGGGCTGAACTTTATTGCAAACCTCATTGCTTTTAGTGGGGAATCGAATAATAGACGTTCAAATAAATCGCCGTTTTCCCAAAGAATAGTGATTTTAAGGCGCTCGAAACAATGTCTAGTGTTGATAGCTGAAAGAGTTGTAGAAAACTAGAAAATAACAGGTAATTATCTTAACGGCAGGAAATAAAAATAGATGACGCAGTTCCAGCGAACGAAGAAAACGATGTTCAAAGAAAAACTTATGCGGATGCCCGAGATAAATGAAACATAACGGATCAATTGAATGTGATGACTACAATTGGCGAAAGATAATATATACAGAGCTTGTATCTGTGATTAAAGTGAGACTCTATACTTTTATATAAACTAAATATATATTAAATTGATATATTAAGTTATATATTTTATCAAAACAGAATACGATAGAGCCAACTTATCTCTGAGCCTTATACGTTATAAAACCTTTTTCAGAAAGTAGGCAGTGAGAACTCACTCACTTGAAATTTGATTGTTGAACCTTCGCTGTATTAACAGCTGCCTCAGGCCTTGGGTATGCAAAATTGAGTATGCAGAACACTACAATTCTCAGCAACAAAAAGTTGATTGTACACTAAAGTACGCGCGACTTCGCGATTGCCGCGCGCGTGAACACCAATCGAACACTAGACTCCGTATGTTGAAACCAATTGTTATTTTCGAAAAACGTGATTTAGAAAGGACAACTTTAGGAGACGGGACTATAAAAACGAAACAGTAAAGGTTGCATGATCGAAGAACTGGTAAGATTGTACCCTAGAAGTCAAGAGCAGACAACAATAAGGGTAGATTCTTAGCAAAGAAAGTTCATAACGACATGAAACAAATCTTGTGAATAGTGAGGACAATGATAAAGATGGAAAATAGGATCAAACTGAACTCAGAAATTAAATCAAGTCATTTGCCAGTTAACAAGACGAAATTGAAGAAAAAACATTTGAATACTACTGGGATCAGGGCACAGCGTTCGATGGGGATTCCCTATGGGGGGGGGTCGTATTTGGCCGCCAAAAGGGGGGGGGTCGTAAAAGCTAGACCAAAATCCCCATCGAATGCCGTGCCCCGACTGGGATGTGCCAAGGTTGTGCTTATACACTGCAAGAGAGAAAAGCAAAGCTAACAGTCTCCAAGTAGCTACAAGGATCATTCGCATTCAGATTTTGATAACTGTCGAGAAAAAATGGCTTATGACAACTTTGTAGAGGATAAAGGATGAAGTCTCAGCCGCTGATCGATCCTTTCTGGGATGCGGCACGAACTGTGTTTCCACTCAGGATCGCAGTGGCTTATTGAATGCGATGTGGCTCAATAATGTCTTGTGGGAGCAGCCGATGTACAGGTCAGTGTTGTTATCCTCCTTAAACGAATATGGTACCAACTTGCCGACCCCGGAGGGTAGAAGTCCTGGTTGGCCTGGGTAGGAGCAGATCGAAGATTTGATCCCCTGATCAGGCGCGTGGTGAGCGTGCCACTTGCCACCACACGACTCCGCCTCATGACAACCTTGTACCTTTTTAGAATTCGAAATTTCTGACCCACACAATGTGTAGGTGTGTAGACTTGTCTTAGCGTAGTTGTTCTCGAACAGAGAATCTAAACATCAACTTCGCATGGCGGGGACGAATAGAACATTTTCTCCAGATCGGGGCTGTCTACCTACATGGGACGGTTTGCTGACAACTGGCAAACCATTGGCTTTCATCATTGTTTCTCCCAGAAAAAAAATGCATTAAATACAACGCAGTTACAGTCACGATTCCAACAACCGATAGGGCGTGTGACGCGGCGCGTATTGAAGCGCAGTCAGGGCGAAGATACAGGTCAAGGAAACCGTGATCACGCAGGTAGGTGTCGCGTGAGAGCCGCGTTCAAAAATGACGGCAATAGGCAGTTCATAACCAAAAATAGCCATAAATGTCCACAATGTAGTAGTCTACATGAAATCCGTTACTCCAATCGACATAAGCAAATTGAAAAAAAAACGCCGCCCCCATCGCGGTGCGGCAAATTATGATTGTCTTGACCGTTTCTCCCATGATTCCAACATTGATGCTATCCTGAGCCCGCTACAATTGGTGGCAAATCTGTACTGGCTGCGGTGGAAATCCCCCCCCCCGTCCTACGCCCTGTTGTTTGCAGGAATCATGACTGTACTTAGCACCACTTTTTCAAATCCTTCCAAAGGTTTTGGGGGAAAGTGGATAAAACGAGCAAGCTGGAGAAGTATTCACTGAACAGAGTTGCCAGATACCTGTGAGAACGTTTGACAATTTTGTTGAGTTGATTCTTCAGAAAAATCCTGTCCTATATTGCAAAAGTAATAGATGCAATACGTAGGAGATATACGGATTAGGGTCAAAAGTTAATCGCAGCAGCAGGTTTTGAGGAACTTAAACTTGATGTTTGCCGTAGCATACTTGACCGAGGGAACCTAATCACTCATAAATGTCCGTCTAAGAACGAGCAAAAGAGAGAGAGAAAGAGATAGAGAGAGGAATTAAATACACAACGATGACGTAGTCGAGGTACACAAAAAATTGATTACGAAGTGATGGATGTAGAATAAATTAAGACCGTCTTTGAAAAAGAGGTGCAGCACTCAATTTGGGAAGATTCGTTGAACGCCAACATGACAAAATGTCAAAAATGTCAAAATGTTATGTCAAAAATCAGACCAGAATATGTTTGATTTTCAAAGGCAGTTGGCACGATAAATCTCCAACAGGAGTAGGATTAATACGCCTGTCAGGACGGAAGTTCAGGCGCTGAGTAGCGCCTTTTCCAAGAAATGTACCCTTATAAGGCTCTATCAAGCTACAACATACCGACCCGAACGCCCACCGCGCCCGCCCACAAATGGACGACCGTACCTGATGCTCGTATTGCTTCATTTGCTAAGTAAAATATGAAGCGAAGGGATTGATATGAAGCGGCTGCGGTGCTGCATGGATATGAGTACCTATGTGCAGTCGTATCTACAGGAGCAGGTATCGGCAAGATGCCTACGGAAAACTCGCTCGCTTTCCGAGTCAGTAAGAACGAAGGCTTTCCTTCGCAGGTTTTTCGTTTCACTTAGTTTTTTTCGCCATTTTTACCACTATACAATTTTACCACCCCGCCAGTAGTTCAGGATAAGTACCAAATTATCGTGCCAGCTGCCTTAAAAAAATCAAGGAAAGCTCGAAACCGAAGAAGTCTCCGATTTCGAGGAAAGAACTATAAACAGTTGAAAAGTAAGACAAAAGGAAGTCACTCAAGAGATCAAATGAAAGAGGGGCATTAGAAGTTCTCATCGTGGGACTCTGAGTGATGATTTAGCTAAGCGTTTAATACATTTTAGATGTTGAATCCAAAGCGTTTGGAAGCGAAGGATAGGTCGAAAGATGGCAAAAAGTTTCTGTCTAGCAACATCTTGACGAAGCAAAACAGCATCAAGCAATGCTGAGGTTTCACGATCGGAGTAGTGAACCCAGTTGAAAAAAATAAAATAATTCAGTGAGAGGAACGAGGGAACACAAAATTAATCTGAATGTTGTAAATAACAGAAGTAAATAATCATATAATAAAAGGATGAAAAAAGAAAAAATCCTGACTAATCCCTTTGAGAGATCCGGCAGGCATTCTACTCCCATTCAGAATCCCAGTGGCTAATTGAATGCGATATGGCCTATACAATGAGTTGCAGGGGCCAGCCGGTACAAACAGGACTTGTTATGCTCCCAGACGATCTGGTACCACTTTACAGGTCCCGGGGGGTAGAGGGCATGGTGGGGTTAAGCCGGGATCTGAACCCAGGACCGCGCGAGTGGTAACTGCTCCACTTGTTCCTACATCACCTCCATCAACATAATAGTAACATAGAAAGTAAATAACAATGCTACTCACAACACTGAAATGCTTATGAGGCTCCAGGACAGTGCAGTTCCGAAAAAAATTGTCGTTTTCTGTTTCAAACGGGTTGGTATTCCTCATCAACTTCCTCCCCTGTACTTCCCCCCCTCCCCTTCCGAAAACTAATCAGTGAGTAGGGATTGACGAATTAGGAAAGTCGGTCATAAACACGGCGTTCAACAATAAACAACTGCTAGGTCATGTAAATTATATTAGTTGACGGGAAAGCTCTGCCATATTTTTTAGAATCAAACTTTTTAGACTTGAAATTTAAATTTAAACTTCTCCGGTAATACGTAATTTTTCCTAGAAACGTTTTTTAAAAATTTTTTTGATTCTATCGTACTTGAACTTGTTGTCCTACCCTTCCTTACTGATGAGCACGGAGGGAGGATACCATGGTTGTCTAGTTTCCGTCTAAGGGCACGTGCGAAACGGAAACTAGACTACTTCCTTGAAATCAATAAAAATAAAAAAAAAAACAAAGTTCAATTCTAAAATTTCAATATGTAAATCATATCACAGTTTTAGACATCGATGTTGCAAACATTATAAAAGCACAAACTAATTAAATAACATTTAATTCACATTAAAATCTTGCCGATAATCTGAAGAAGTGTAATAGATGATGCGAGCAGTAATACTCAAGGTGATACTCTTCCTAGCAATACCACTACCTGCTTCCTACTTCTTCTTCTTTAGCATTATGGACAAGAATGGCGTCCAGTACCGTCAGCACCGACCTCCGAGCCCCTCCCTCGAACTTTTTAGTTCTACCACCTTGGCTTTAGCATGAGAGCTGCCAAGGTCAAGGTAAAGAAGCCGCATAAACACGATGTTCTTAATTATTGGACACTGTCCACGATGCCAATGATTCAACGCGAGAGTTGCAGCTGTGAAGACGAAGGAGGTCTGGATGTCCATGTGAATCCAACTTGAGGGAGATGCGGCTGAAACTACTATATTAGATGAAGGAGCTGCCTCCATGACCGCTCCCTACCCAAAGTATATCCACGAGATCTGAGACGAACTGTCGATCGCAGGGAAAAAAATCTGCACCTAGAGTCTGCTTTCAGCATTACAGGGTCACATTACACCTTGCAAAAAGGTCACGTCGAAAACTCGATATATTACAAAAAGCTAAATGACTCTATTTCAGTACCGGCAGATATTTTTAGGACTGCTTGGTGGTTCCGTAATTATCTCGTTACATGGACAAGAAAAGCTATACGATCCGAGCGCAGGTCTAGATTACGTCTAATTTTGCGCTGCTCCAGCCTCCGTTGTGAAGCGATCACATTCACAAGCTCACGAAGTGCTGGCGAGGACATCGCAATGATAACGGTAGATATGTTTGATCTTGTACGTTTCTCTAAGAAAACGGAAACCTGATCTTAGAAAATTTGGCCTCCTCCTTCCCTCACCCTAGAAGGAGTCAGGTCCGCAGTGGCAGAGGTTATCCCTGGTTCGCTGCTCGAATGCTCGGCAGAGAGGTGAAATAGCTAGGAACGTCATAAACCGAAGAAAAACTACTTGTAGGGTGAG
>MU913894.1:0-12214 GCA_036418165.1 Cooperia oncophora | reverse complement strand
CGGGTTGTAGCCGCTCGCCTATTGCTGGAGAAACACCGTGAGAAGCGAAAGCCCGTGCATGTAGCCTTCCTAGACCTGGAGAAGGCCTTCGATCGTGTGCCACGTGACGTTATATGGTACGCTTTGAGGCGGCATGGCGTGCCCGAAGAGCTAATTGAGTGGGTGCGCATCCTTTACTCATGCCCAGGGAGCCAAGTTCGCTCACCAGCGGGTGTCTCAATGGAGTTCCCCATCACCGTCGGGGTACATCAAGGCTCTGCGCTCTCCCCACTTCTTTTCGTTGCCGTCATGGATGCCATCTCACGAGATCTTCAGAAGGAAGTGCCTTGGACCCTGCTTTACGCTGATGATGTGATGCTTGCTTGTGAAGATAAGAGCGCACTGGAACAGCAGGTGCAAGCTTGGGCCGAGCGTCTGGCGAGTTTGGACTCAGGTTGAACGTCAACAAGACCGAGTACCTGACAACCGACCCAAATGAGCGGGCTCCATTAAGATCGATGACACGGTGCTCAAGCGCACGGAAACATTCAAGTATCTCGGATCAGCACTTGCGTCCGATGGCAGTCTGAACTCGGAAGTGAGCGCACGAGTGAGTGCGGCATGGTCTAAGTGGCGATCCATGTCTGGGATCCTTTGCGACAAGAAAATGCCAGAGCTCAAGTCAAAAATCTATCGTACTGTCGTCCGACCTGTCGCGTTATATGGTGCCGAGTGCTGGCCCGCGACCAAAGAAGTTGAGGCTCGCCTTGGTGTGATGGAGATGAAGATGTTGCGCTGGACGGCGGGCGTCACGCGATCGGACCGCATCTGTAATGATGTCGTGCGCAAGAAGTATGGTGTAGCCCCCATAGCGGAGAAAATGCGTGAAACGCGCCTTCGATGGTACGGGCACGTACTTCGCGCGAAGGCTGACACCGTCCGTAAAACTGCTCTCGAACTCGAGGTACCAGGAAAGCGGCCAAAGGGGCGTCCCAAACAGCGCTGGCTCGACACACTGCATACCGACTTGAAAATAGCCGGCATTCACCCCGATCAGGCATTCAATCGGGAAAAATGGCGTAGTTATATCAAAAGAGCGGACCCCGCCATCAAGCGGGACAAACGCTGAAGAAGAAGAAGAAAGCGGCTTTCACTTCATCATGAGCGCTCCTCCGCGCAGTAGGTCTAGTTCACTTTGCTCTGGTACTAGTTTTTCAGAAAATTGTTGTTATCTGTTCTTGAATGGAGTATCGACGTCCTACCAAGTTTTTCATCTTGAAGGCTCGCTGGTGTCGAAGTGTTGGCTCCTGTAGCGCGCAACACAACGATTTTCCTAAAACGGGCTTGATATTCGTGTTCAGAGGGTGAAATCACCCCAAGAGTTGGCACTCAGCAAAATCTGAGATTCTGAGTCAACTTTCGAAAAGTGGGGTTGGGTTGCTAATGGTGAATAGGAGCCACCACTGAGCCCAGGTGTAGCCTTCATCCAATGACTGGTCTTCGAGCTCAAATACCTCGTTCCCCTCCTGTCCCTTTTCACATAGAACCGTATTTGGCTCACATGTTGGCATCACATTCCGGGAGGGAATTCTACCAGCATCACATTCCGGTAGGAAATTCTTCCCTGAACAGACTTGGACTGTAGGTGAGCATCAGTCCGCACGCTGTTCGGCTGTAAAATACGCCACATTTTCCGCAACTGATTTGAAATCTCGGCTTTGGCTGGAACTTGTTCATGAAGGCAATGTGACCAACAGTTAACATGAATAATACAGAATAATACACTAGTTCAGTGCAAACATAAGCACTTTTTTATGCAACACTGGGACTGCACTTTCAAAAAGCTGACCGCAGGTGCTCTTAGGCCCAGGCAAGCACGGACGAGCAGGGATTCGAGAAGCTCTGTGGACCATGTTACAGAAATAGGCAAAAACTGCGCGGGCGACTCTCGGTTGGTGGAGCTATTTCTGGATAAAGTCCTTTTCTTTCATGGACACAGCATTCTGCTTGCGGCATTAATAATTAGTAAACCGTGGGAAAGTGAGTGATTAAAGGCGATGGCGCCAGTAGGTTTCACGGTTCGTAGAGCCCTTAAACTAAATCCTTGGTGTCCCGCGACCTAAGATGGTAAGTTATCGGGTTCCAGTAAGCATAACGAGGTGGTAGGAGTCTCAATAATCAATTAGGTAGAAGAAAAACCTTTTTTATTGGTGCCAGATACACCTCTCACTGAATCACACATGTTCAAGTTTTCGCTTGTTGATATCATCACCATGGCAGCTCCTGTCTTATCACCTGGCTCTCAACAATTTCAGAATCGAAGAGTTAGTAACAGAACCGCCCCGCCATCAGGTGGTAGGTAGAAGTGAACGTTGAGCCTCATTCTGAAGCGGTGGGCGGTGCACTTCTCACGAACACCCAGAGTTGTTATCTCTTACTTTCGTGCCATGGAAGTGGTTTATGCTCTGTCCTTGTGGAAGGAACTACCGTGTTTGAGCAAGGCACAGCATCATTGGTTTGGTGGGGAGAATCCCACCAAACGGTCGGACTCGAAATTTTCTGTATGTCGACTTTTTCCGGTTATTTCCGCGCAAAGGAAAGAGTCGCAAACGCTTGAAACCAGGCTTTCCGTGTGCTAAACGAGGGACAAAAAAAATCGATGTGTTCACAGCAAGAGGCCTGAACAAAAGCATGAGAGAGCACGCAATCGAGTAAGGCGAACAAGAAGTTATCTGTCAATGTAACTCTTTGATGGAGACACTTGCCGCCACGTACGACTCTCGATAAACTTCGGCATCGTAACAGTAGAAGGTTTATTCTGCCTTACCTTGGCACGAGGTTGGCAATATGTAGGAGCGGCTAACGTTTCGAAGATGTCGTTTTTTCGGAGCCCTACAGGATTGCCAGATAAGCCCACGACCGACACCAGTGGAGACTTCGGGCTAATCGTGCTCCATCATGGAGACACTTGTATTATACATCCTTGTGCCTCACCGCTGCTACCTTACAACTTTGTGACGCGAAACTTCTACAGGGCTCTTTGCTGCACTTTCCACTATTTTCACCTTCAAAGAGCTCAGAGGGTCACAGGTAATCGTTTGCCATGCTTTTATGGTAACTGAATGGCTTCGAATCTCTGTCTGCCTGTCTGTCTGTCTGTGCGGAAGTTCGGTGTTATGTGGAGAGCCGGTGAAGACGTCGAGTCAGAAGTGCGATCGTACCGGATAGGATATACGGAACACACATGAAAAAAATGGGAACCCCTGCGGCGCTTACTAGAAGAAATTCAAAAACTCTTACTTAGGTTACAGAAGCACCCGGAGAGCAGAAAAATGGCAGCCAGTAGTAAACCAAGAGGAGGACGAAGTCAGGGAGGCATACTCACGACAGGTGGCGCTTGTTTCTCATATGTGGATATGTAGTTGATTGCAGTGTCCTTTGCGCTGTGAGTTCCTTGAAGGAGAAACTGACTTGAGGAAGTTTTTGCAAAGTTCTGAGGAGGGGTAGGAAATGAGGACTCAAGGAATTCAAGCAGATGATACGTTAGATGGGAAGAGGTCGTACCAGAGAGGAACTACGAGGGGTGGGGGTGGGTGGTGCTGTCACCGCCATTTCACGCATTACGATACTGTATCCTCAATTCAAAGTGGGCGTCTTTACATAAGGTGAAGGCGGAAAGTCTCTTCGATTTTCGATAGCCTCATATCTCTGTCGGCACGGAAAACAGTTATGATAGAAGTAGTGTTTTGCTTTCAATATGTTTCCCCAACATGTCAATAGTATATTGTAACAGCAAAAACAACTGTATTGAAGAAATATCTTGAACTATTTCAGCAATGCGTCTGTGGCTTATCTCCAGTGTTATCATCTTGCTCTTCTTAGCTCCTGGCACGTACGGATTTTTCGCCGTAAGTAATGTGGAGCGATCGGATTGAATACAAGCTGTACACTCATCTCCAGACGACTCTTGCGATGTGCGAGGTGATTGGTCCGTAGCTGCAGTAGCGTGCACATCCTCAGCTCAGAAGTGCCCGGCAAGATAGAGTAGTGGTGAACAAGTACGATCTCCATATTTCGCCCGTGCAACGATCGCAAAAAAACCTGCATAATAAATGTGGTGAATTATACACGGCTAACTTCGCCACTTTTCCTGAAAAATAAGTTTTGTATGTAATATAATTTACGTGCCTGTAGATTTGGGTGAATGACGATACACTACAGCGTACCGCTCAGGAGCTCTAATAGGTCCTAAATGGCTACAAAAGCGTCGTTCAACATTCTCGCTGAGCATAATTGACATCGAGCTGAAAACGCTGGTTCGAATGACAAGTGTAAAGATAATGCATTCTTCACGTAACGTTCATGCTCTTTCAAGAGGATACTTATTGTAAAAAAAAATTTCAGTTCGCAGCTAAGCTACATTCACATGATTGCCATGTGATTCTTCTCGAATGCATGCAGTATGTCGGAGGGTAGGGTAGAGGTCTCCAGCCAGAAACTCTGAAGGCAGAATACCCTTCACAGGTTAGCCAGTTGCCAGAGTCCACATTGCCTTCTTACTATCGATATGGCTTACAACTATAGTTGGGAGACCGCAGTAAGAGGGAAAGATGAAAAGTCCAGCGCTTCATTGGGGCCAGACTGCTCAGCTTTTCCTTGTAAGGTGGAAGAATTGAGGGGATCAAGCTCCCTCTAGGAAGCCTGGAGCTTCAGTGTCTCTGCGTCATGAGGTCTGCATTTATTCGGGTCTTGGTATGGACACCAGTCAGGAAAGTCGCTGAGGATGAGCAGCGATTTTTCTGAACGGTCTGAAGAAACGTCCATTATCCATGCAAAGGAGTAGGAGGTGGTGTAGTCACAAGTGGCGCGCTCACCACTCACGGGGTCTAGGGTTCGAATCCAGGGGTCGACTCCCGTCTAGGCCAACCAAGCCTTCTACCTTCTACCGGACGGTGATTTGGTATCAGTTTCGCCTGGGAGGATAAGAACAGTGGCATCTTCTAGCCACCGCAAGTCATTGTATAGGCCACATCGCATTCAATAAGCCACTACGATTCTGAATGGAAGTAAATGCAAGCCTCATCGCACAAAGGGATTGATTAACAGCGAAGACTTTATGCATGCAAGCAGAACACAATTTTCTTGAACGGCAATAGGGAATGGAAAAATAAAGAGCAATGAGTTGATTGTTGGAAATCTATCGGCAATTCTAAAACTCGAGCTTAGCTGAATCTCTCACCAGCGCAAACATACGGGAAACGTTGGTTACTTCAGCACAAAAATTAGTCTCGCATTGCGTCTTAATAAAGCATCATATTTGTCACCAGTCGGATCGCCCGGCTGACGCCGAGCTCTCCTCCTTCTCTTTAGCTCGGCTTCGCCGAGCTGGCCTGGCTTCGCCAGGCGCGTTCCATAATGGGCGCTCTTTCAATCACTGGGCTGCTCATACAGCGCTGTATTGGTCCATCATAACAGATAGAGCAACTCTGCGGATCCTGCACTCCTTAGCAAACGCTTATACTTGCGGTCCGCGCCATAACGCCCATACAACACACATACATTCCTCATCATTACGGACTGTCGGGGCGGGTCAGTGCGGCTGTGGCTGCGTTTTCCGCGGTGCCAAAGTCTTTCTGCACCAGTTGTTGAAACGGGAAAGTGACATTACTGTATTATATCCTTCGTATTACTCGTTTTCTACCACTTTTTGTCGCATACGCGTTTCAACGAAAAGGCTGAGAACGGCTTCAAACAGTGTGCGCACTCCTACTGGCTGCGACAGTCCGTAATGATGAGGAGAGTAGACCTATAGATATAGATACGAAGTGCAGTCGATCAATATAGCGCTCGCTGAAGTATAAATAATTTTGGGTACTTTACTCCCTTATTATTCATTCTCATCAGTAATTGAAAGTTTCGAAAGAAAAAAATTTTTCAAAAATTCCCTGACTTTCCTGTTTCAGGCGTACTACATACCCCCCCCCCCCCCGCTCGTCGACATCGACATTATATAGAGTAGGATAGTGGGATGAGTTCATTTTCTAGTGTTATCAGGAAAGTGTTGGCCAAAGGAAAGATTCACAATCTGAGCCTCGAATACTAATATATATAATAATATAATAACACATTAAAGCGGTGAAGAGGTAATACAAATGTGGCGCAGATGGTATAGTATCCATCTTTCTCGATTGATAAGATTACCTGTCACCTGTCATCAATGTCCTCATCACTAAATCTCTATGATTTGGGAGCGTGAACCGCCTTGAACAGCGACGACGACTGCAACCTCCATTATCAGCCCCTATCAGTAGTTATCGCTTCTAGTCACCCACGGTTGATGTTCCCAACTCACTCTCTATATCACTTGCTGAAACGCACGCCTCGCTGATACTGTGACCTGCGCTATGAATACGATGACCTCACTATTCTAACGTCCCTTATCGAATCTTATCAGCAGCTTACAGTTCTTATTACCGACCAATAATGTTTTTGGCCCTCACCCTATATCATATCTTGGAATCAAGAGCTGGCTGATGGTGTGACCTGCGCTGTGAATACAGCAACGTTTTCCTTCTAACGCTCCTTATCGAATCTTATTAGCAGCTTAGAGTTTTTGTGACCCACTAATGATGTTCTTGGCCTATCCCCTGTATCATATCTTAAAATCGAGAGCAGGCTAATGTTGTCACTCGCGCGCTATGAATATGGTGACCTTCTCCTTCTACAGCCCCTTATCGAATCTTATCAACTGATAACACTTCCTGTCACCTACCAATAGTGTTCCCGTCACACCCCGTACATCACTTCTTGAAATCATTGTCTCACTGCTACTGGGACAGGCGCTATGAATTTCGTGACACACAGACAGACGCACACACAGACACCACCACACGCAGATATGACAGACATACTTCGCGCATTATATAGAGTAGGATATACTAACGTCCTCAGGTCTTTCAGGTCATGGCGCATTTTTTAGAAATGGTTTGTTGCATATTGTAGGGCTCCATATAAGGGTCACAAAAATGGGTTTCGTTTTTGCTATGCGTTTATGCGAAAAATGAGTGAAAACAATTTAACAATCAAGAAAAAGGATTTAACCCTTTTTTTATTGAGGCTCTGGCTGTAAGCTGCAGATTTGACAGTGGCATAGTTTATGAGGTCTCCTAACTGAGTATCGAAAGAGAGCAAAAACAAAGTCAATAAAGAAAGTGCGGCGGAAGAGAAGTAGTACCGAAATTACTTCAATGATTCTCGCAACCTCAGATTCGGGGTCGGCGGATAGCAGAGTGGATAGTGCGATGGGCTCTCAAAAACTGGTTTACGGATAGTATTCTCCTGCCCCGAACTTTTTGCATTTTTCGGATTTACCGTCTCCTTTGTTCTGGCGATGCGTGAACTGAATGTACTAAAAGGAGTATATCCTTTCCGAGACCTCATTCTGTAACACTACATAGTTCACGAAGTCCACCGGCCTACGTAATATTGCGCTGTCGAGACATTACTGAGGAAACTGTTGCTGAATGTTGAGCTAGGGGAACGACTGGATGCCCTGCTCACGAGTATGACAATCATTCTTGACCACGGCGCAACCTGTCGCCGATTTGCTGCAAGAGCAATCTCGCACTGAAATCGTTGTCAAGCCGCACGCAGTGGCTGTTAAGCGCCATGCTGGCGTCAAATGGCTGCGCATAGACTGAGTGTCAGAATCGTAAGCGTGGCTATCGAATACCTCTGTATACGAGCTTCCAGCAAAAAAAAAATTTTTCGGAGGTTTTGGTGATTGTACCGACACTTGGTTGACAGTAGTGGCACCCGATCAGCGCACCCAGAGTAACTGGCTCCACTTTAAGCTTCCAGGTGTAGATATTGTGCAATACAAATGTATGTCCCTCTTTAAAACTTGTAGTTGTTAGTTATGAGGGTACAGTCGTCATCCTTGCACTTGATAGGGGCGTGTCGGCGAGAAGGAGCGTGCACACTGTTTGAAGCCTTCTCAGCCTTTTCGTTGAAACGCGTATGCGACAAAAAGTGATAGAAAACGAGTAACACGAAGGATATAATACAGTAATGTCACTTCCTGGTTCAACGATTGGTGCAGTACGGGTGCGGGCGACCGCGCCGCACGCAGCCGCACTGACATTGACTATCAAGTGCAAGGATGACGACTGTACATACAGTAAAATAGAAACGTCCACGTATCGAAGTTCGATACTGTTCTGTAGCTGGAATAGCCACCAGTTCAACCAGACCAACCATCATAGCTCAAACAGCTCCAGGAGAAAAATTTCGCTGATAGTCTGTATATAGAGGTTATTAGCGGCCCTGATCACGGTTCTGACCTTTATAATTGGCGCTTAGGCCATTTGGCGCCAACATGCTTCACAGTACCCCACCCATCAGCTGCGGGTTTAGCTGCTGCGCGAATCACTCGAGAAGCTGCAATGCTATCTCACTATGTGCCAAATAAACTACTTTTTTCACCTTGACTTGTATTGTTCTTGATACACTGTCGACAAAGGTCTCATTTGCCATGCATACTCGACATTAGAATCAGAAAAGAGCCTAGAGAAATGGTTCAAAATAGCGTTTTCTCAGCAAAGCTTTTCACTCATTTTTTGACATTCCCAGAAATGCATAGCAAAAACGAAACCCATTTTTGTGATCCTTATATGGACCCCTACAACATGCAACAAACCATTTCTAAAAAGCGCGCCATCACTTGAAAGACCCCCTTGTCAGCGCAAACATACGGAAAACGTTGCTTACTTCAGCACAAAAATGAGTTTCGCATTGCGTCTTGATGAAGTATCATATTAGGTTGTTCGAAAAGTCCTGCGACACTTTGACCAATTTTTCGGACTAAATTTTCAGTCACTAAAAGACATCTCCAATCTACAAGGTTATCACCACTAAGGACTAGGACTAGTGCCCTTCTTTTGCACAGCTTCTCATTTCCATTCTTCTAGAACTACGGCAACTATGATAAGAAGAAGAGGTGGACCTCATTTTTGAGTAGACGTCGATTTTCGGAATTTTTGCCTTCTTAAGGATGAGGTAGGGATCAAAAATGGTAGTAGTTAGAGACTGCTAACTTTGATGAATAAGCTGGGTATGGTCGCATTCTCAGATCGAGATCCACGATCTTTTGGTGTGGCCTGATCTTAACATGCGGTCTTCGCAATGCCGAGCGCTAGAGAAAAATTGAGTATTTTTGAAGAATTCAAGCTTGACGTCATCCATGTTGTGAGGTCGGTTAGAGAGGACTGTAGTCCTTACCGTTATGCTAGTATCCAGAGATACCGCTTTGAAGTCCCACCAATAACCTACTGAAATCTTTTCCCATGCACATGTGCTTTTGGCTGTGCAATCTACTTTTCTGTTCGAGAGATCCTGCGAGGAACATGTGCAAGATGTACGCAAGGACCTCACCACTCTCTACCAACCACAAGATTTTACAAATGTTCCTCCAGTGTGTACAAGGAAAAAAAATCAGTCACGGTCATTCGGTATGACTTGTCAGAGGGGTTCAACTCATGAGGCATCCTTCATAAAAAATTGTTCCGGCTGCGGAGAAGAATGGCAGTTGCCAGTTAGGTGGAGCCTAGAGAGGTTGCCTACTTACTGGTGGTTACGTTCGGCTGCGCCTCAAGAACCTTGAGTAAAGGGCCGTCATTCTGTGCTGGTGGCCTACCTATACATTGCCTACTTCCGAGTTGAATAAGTCCAGCCTGGAAGCGCTGATGCAAAAGGAACTCTCTGCTATGGCAAGCGATATCCTTCCTTAAGACAACGTAAGAGTTAGCTTCCTCGACTATGGGGGAGTTGCCCTACAGGAACTCATAATATGGGACAGGTCGAGGAGTACCTCGATCTTTGAGGTATTTTTAAGCTTTGAAAACTTCCACGGAGCCATGATATACCCATTTTCAGAAACCCCAGGAGACATTCTCCACTAATCAGAGATAAAAACATTCAAAATGATTTTTGGTCTTTTTCTAGAATAGTTTAAACAAAGTGTCGCAGGACTTTTCGACCAACCTAATATTTGTCATATACTGACATCTTGGCGCAAGGCCACCCAGTTGCGTCACCGGCAAGTAAATGAACCGTAGCCAGAACGACTAGTTCTGCTTCAAAAGCGCAGCGTGTCTAAAACAGATATTGATTCATGAGCAAAGAAAAAAGATTTTTTTGTTCAACTTGTAGAAATTATACAACACAATACAGTTCAATGCTTGTATAAGCGATCTTTCGTAATGTCGTCTGTCTTGTGGTCATTTAAAGTGTGGCCTTACTATACTATCATGGGGAAAATTTGATTCGCTTTCATAGTTTCATTTACTAGGTGGGCGGTAAGGTTCTGTCACACTTTTCGGACACTCGAAATACTTGCCGCCCATTACCAGAAGAAGAAAAAAGAACAACCATCAATGCGTAGGTTCTTCTTCTTCTTCTTCTGCATGGATAAGGATTGCAGAAGAAGAGCTCCTCCAAACTCTTCATTCAACCACCCTGACGCCAGCATGATAGCTGCAGATGGGGAGCCTACAGTTTTGATGGCGATGTGAGGTTTGGGTTAACTGTGAACTCAGACTGAGGTAGCTGCGGGTCGTGGAAGTGCTGGATGATGAAGTTGCTTCTTCGTTCAATGCGTACGCAAAGCAGCTACTCGATCTAAAGCGTACCGCCTATCGGAGGGAGAAGTTTATCCCCTTAGTAAGTCCGAAGTTCGCCCACCAAGCTTGCACCTGTTGCTCGAGACCATTCTTACTTACCTCACAGGCGAGGATCACTCGTTAGCGTGGAGAAGCGTCCAATAGGTCGGCTTTTGGAGGTCCCGTTACATTGCATCCATAACGACAACGAAGAGGAGCGGGGAAAGCGCAGAGCCTTGATGCACACCCACTGTGATAGGAAATTCCATTGAAGTGTGCGCTGATGTTCGCACGCGACACGTTGGACTGGAGTACAGGATGCGCACCCACTCGATCAGTTTGCTGTCGTAAGACGTACCATATAACTTCACAGGACACGATCGTGTGTCTTCTCCAAGTCACGGAAGCCTAGACAAGCATGCCTCTACCCGAGCAAGACGCGAGCGGCATGTGTAGCATCGATGGTGCCACAGCCGGTGACGAAAGCCACACTGCTTAGGAAGAGAGCTGAACAATACCACGAACACGACTGTCAACAATTAAAAAGTGTTCGTGCTGTGCGAGAGCATGGACTTGAACAACACCTTGTGCAGTCTGCATGGCTGCCTTTTTTCTTTCAGATCGGAACCGTTGTGCTCTCTTGCCACGCTTGTTCTTTCGCTTTTTAATGGCTTTCTTCTATTATTGTCCAAATCATGTTCAATTTGCAAGGCAAGTGATACTGTAAAGTGTGGTGCACTTCGTATAAAGGCTCACAGAACCCATTCTACACACTACATAGTGCTAGATAGAAAACATCAAGAAAGGATTGTTATAGAGACTAAAAAAATAACGCGGTAAGTTTTGAAAGTTGTAGCACTTTTCTGATGCCATACCATTGTCAACGTAGACGGGTAGGGAAGGCGAAGCGCCATGTGGTAGCAAAAGCACACTCTGCTACGTATATTGGCGAAAATTTCGATGCAGTCGTAGATGCTGTACTCGATGCATATCCTGGAGCTATACAACCACGCTTTTTTGGGACGGGCGCTATTCAGAGCCCCGCTAAGGCCCAACCAAGAAGGTGTTTCTTTTTTTACACTCAGCCTTGGCAGAGCGCAGACAACCGGAGTGCTTTACATACGTGAGCTGGCGCCGAAAATGAATACTGTTTCTTATCAGTGTGTCAAACATTCGCAGTGCGCACCTTAACATCGATTTCCGCTAAAAAAGTTGCGGCGCCACATTGAGCCAGCACTAGAAGGAAGGACATTTCTGTGATGAACATTTCAAATAAGTAAGTATAGAAGTGTTAAAGGTGTTAATTATCAAATTCAGTACAAGGCAAACTAGTGACGCTTAACTGGCGGCACGTGGCGCCGACGACAAGTACGATGTGACGTTCATGATCAGACCCTTGAGCAGTTACCACAGTCAAGGTTTCATCTGAAAAATTATTTTGGAGATCTCCGGAACATCGACAGCTAGTTGGAAAATGTTTGTTTTTCTGCATTCCCCTTCCTCCCCCATCGCCTAACAGTGGGGTAGTTCGCATTTCCGCTGCTTCCCACGACGTGTCGACCTATCTAGACAGCCTG
>MU913893.1:1364-16855 GCA_036418165.1 Cooperia oncophora | reverse complement strand
CTGTGAACAAGTGTGGAAATTCTAGAAAACAGGAGAACCATCTCTCTCTCTCTCTCTCTCTCTCTTCAGGACTTCAACTCCTATCAACAAAAACATAAACCTTATAACAGGGAGGTACCATCACCTAACATCAAGCCCTTGAAGTACAGTCTTCCAGCGAAGCTCAAAATGGGACAAATACTGGTCATTAGAAGTGCAAGTCAATACTCTCTGGGAAGATACCGACTGCTCTACAGAAGAAGATAAGTGGGATCGCTACTGGACACTCGAAAATGAAGGAACTCAAGAATTTAACAAGAAGAATAATCAGAAAAGCCAGCATTGATAAAAAGATCTGGAATATGTTCAGTGAGACCATACGACGTCGGAGCGACGGCTACTATGTCCGTGGAAGGAAAACTGTGTGACTCTACCAGGCAACAAAGCCATCGCTCTACGAAGACTAGTCAGTAGCTGGAACTCTTTGCAACGTGATCCAGAGCTGTTACAAATGTATAATAACGTCTTCGAGGAACAACTACGACCTGAATATAGTGGAAGAAGTCCCCAAGCACGCTACGGCAAGTGGCTCAGTGATCCACTATATACCAGCACCAGGCAGTTTCGACGCCAAACAAGGTAACAACAAAGCTGAGAATTGCTTTCGAAGCTTCGGCCTACTACAAGGGCTGTCCTTCTCTCAACCAAGTTCTTCACCGTGGACCAGTTATTCTTCCACCTCTCTTCGGGATACTCCTTACACTTCCGAATAGGAAGAATAGGCATCACATCTGACGTCGAGAAAGCGTTTTTACAAGTGCGCCTTCAAGAGATCGACAGAGATGCAACAAGATGTCTTTGGTTACACAACCACAACAGACCACCAACATTGGAGAACATAAAAACTCTTCGTTTTACAAGAGTTACCTTCGGACTAAACAGTTCACCTTTCCTACTAGCAGCCACAACACACTTTCATTTGAATTCCTGTACGAATGACACGAAATTTGTCGAAGAGATCAAGAATAATCTATATGTGGACAACCTGCTTCTAACAGCAGACACTTTGGAAGAAGCAAGTCGAAAGTATGAACAAGTCAAACAGATGTTCCGAGACCTTATCCATGAATCTGCGTGAGTTCGTCTCCTAATGACCCACTCTGCTGGATATCATGGCCACTGCAGAAAGTCTAAGAATAGACACCTGAAAGTACTCGGGATTAAATGGGATTCTCCACGGAAAAGTTCCAGATAGCATGATTGATTGAAGTGAGTACTCTGCTAAACGAAAAGGACCGTCGCAAGTTTAGTAGCATCTATCTACGACCCTTTGGAGGCTGAATGAACAGGTCTTTACTCATAAGCGCAAAGTGCTTATAATTTTCTCTATGTGGTATATGATTAAGATATTACAAGTGCTATCGATCCACTCGCCCAAGAGTGGAAAGATTAAAGGAGCGGATAGGCGTAGTCGAGTCTACGAGGAACGATCTTCCCCGAGTCATTTCGAAGAGTTCAGAAGAACAAGTTTCGGTGGCATTCGCAGACACAAGTACAAAGGGCGTGGCCACTTGTGCATACATGTGCTCGAATTCGATTCCCGAAAATGGAGCTGAGCGCTGTAACATTAGCGATGCGCGTAGTCAATGCTCTGATTACCCAAGTCCACATGATGGTGAAAATCTACGTGATTTATATTTTCACCGACTCCGAAATAGTACTGAATTGGATCAAAGACCCTGACAAGAAAGAGAAAGGAGTACTGATTAACAATCGACTCATGGGATCAAACAATTAGTCGAACACTTGAAGTCAGCAGGACACCAAGTCTATCCTTTCATTCTATAAACCAGTAACTTTTGTGTGTCGGTTTGTATGTTTGTATGTATGTAGGTTTGTAGGTATGTATGTATGTATGTATGTATGTATGTATGTATGTATGTTTGTCTGTCCGTCCGCAAAATACTTCACAGGTTCGAGTTCGCTGGAGCGAAACGACCCGCCTAGGCAAACCAGTAACCGACTGGAGGATGTAGCAGTCCAATGATTTGATTGTGATAACAGCCTCCGCTATATAAGACAACCATTCGGTACACTCCGAGCCATTGCACGAGCTGCTGGCGTGGCAGCTGGACGTGTGCTCGTGCGGGGCAGGGTGGGGGTACCGGGTCGCCCTGCCTCCCTCTCCTGCACGTGCTCAGCCGGAGCTGAGCAAGTGTATGGGAGGGAGGCAGAGGGGAGGGTCGCGGGGAGGGGGTACAGTGAGGGGTGCGTAGCGCGCGTTTCAGTAGAAACGCGCACCAAGGGATGAGGAAACAACCGCTAACAAAACTGCAAGCCAATCTAGGTTACCGTAATGAACTAAGAGGTTGTTTTGGTTGTGATAACACTCTCCACTATATAAGAAAACCGCTACACTCCGAGCCATGCACGGGTTGCTCGCGTGGCAGCTGGACGTAAGCGCGTGCAAGGGGCAAGGTGGAGGGGGGTGGAGTGGTGGGGGGGGGTGGAGTGGCGAGTACGGAATAGGGTGAGGTGAGGAAGGTGGGAGTTAAAGTATACGATGACCCCTTTCGCCATCCTCAGCTCCTTGCCGCCGTACTCCCAGTCGATCTGAGGCCCATGCAGGGGAAGGAGGCAATGAATTGAATCGGGCAAACTGGGTACAGTAAGGTGATGCGTAGCGTACGCTTGAATAGGAGCAGGCGGTAAGAGAGAAGGAAAGAACCGCTAGCAAAACTGCAAGCTAATCCATGTTATAGCAACGAACTAAGAAGTTGTTTGGATTGTGAATCGCTCCCGCTATCTAAGCCAACCACTGTGATATACTCTGTGCTACTGCAGGAGCTGCTCGCTTGGGAGCTGGACGTGAGCACGAGCCAAGGCGATGTAAAACAGTGGCGTCGTAGTGTCCCTATGTTGCATGGCGGCTGCATACCACGTGCGGGAGTGGGTGCCGGTTGAATAGGGTCAGTGGGATATGATGTGGTGAGGGGATACCAGATGAGAACGGCGATTTCGCGATTAGGAGCACATAGCCCCTGCGGCGGTAAGGCGCGTCTCTGCGGTTGGCGACAAGATGGGAAGAAATGGATCGGCCGCATCGGATCTGAAGCCGATTAATGTTGCATTATCAAATTGTGGTAGCGTTTTGATAGTCATAACACCCTCCACAACATAACACAACCATTTAGTGCACTCAGAACCATTGCACGGGCTATTCGCGTAGCAGCTGAGCGTGACCTGTAGGGTGGCTGAGCGGGGAATAGCTGAGGTTAGTTTGGGGATAGGTGAGGTGAAGGGGTACCATATTGGCGCGACCGACGCTCGCCTGAACAGGAGCACGCAGCAACTGCGGAGACCGAAGACCGTGGCTGTCATAAGCTTGGAGGTTAGTAATCGATTATCCATGACCAGATTTTAAACTTTTCATTATAAAAGTGCCCTGCGACTATATGGCGCGTTCCTACATTTATTTGATTAGAAGACACCGGTTAGTCACCATGAGAGCATCATAAATGCCTAAGACAGTAGTATCGCCCTGCTTATGCCTTACTTTGCTCCTTTCTTTACGATTAAGAAAGTGAGGCTCTAAACCGCAGTTTTTTGCAAGAGGCCCGGCGAAGCCGGCATTCCAAAGAAAGGATGGACCAGCGGCGTTAGCCGGGCGATCCGACTGGTTTCCTTCATGTTCCATCAAGTCAAAATCCCGCGGACTGCGCGACAACAGGCTTGCACAAAAATGACCTTCGACACCGCAATGATGTGGAATGGTCCAACCATTTTGCACAGACCCATAGCGGAACTGCTTCAGCTGAAGAACAAATCCTTTCCTAGCTTCGTCGAACGAGAAGGTGACGAAGTAAGCGAAGAAGCCCTGGAAGTTAGCACAGCAGCTACTGCACACGCAACTCCAGCGGCGAAAAACAAGCTGCAGTGCTCACGAAAGCCAAAAGATTTTAGCATATGTCATACGATTTATCCGGCTCACCGCATCAAAGGTGAAAGACAACAAAGCGGAGCCTAGGTCAATATCTTAGCCCCACTCATAGAAATTCCGTGTTCCGGCAAGGAACTGTCGGGGAAAGAGATCAAGTACGCTGGACAAGTTCTACTCCGCCATCATCAGCAGACTTGGATCACACCAGCGATCTTGCAAAAGCTCCGTAATTTGAACGTGCACACAGACAGGGAGGGAATTATGCGCTGTATCGGTCGGTTAGGAAAAAGCGAAATGAGGAACGAAGCAAAATATCCTATCTTGATACTACAAAAGACCACTCTTGCCGACCTCATAATCCAAGAGAGCCATCTCAACGGGCACCCTGGAACCAACCACACTATGTCTATCGTTAAGACAAAAGTTTTGGATCCCACAGCTGCGATCACAAGTGATGAAGCTAGTAAGAAATGCATAGCTTGCCAGAAATTCAACAATTACCATGCAAGTACCCTGAGCAGCCAAATCTGCCCGAAGAACGAGTCGTTAAGTCACGTCCGCTTCGAACACGTCGGTCTGGGTTACTTTGGACTCCTGTCAATTGTCACTCCAAAAGAAAAAGGAGAAATGTTACGGGGTCATTATTACCTGCATGGTTACCAGGCTTATTCATCTAGACATCGTTTCCGATCAGTCCACAAAAACATTCCTTCAAATGCTTCGAAGATTCTTCGCACGAAGGGGTGGTGTCCTCTCTTCAATAACAAGTGACACTTCTCCAACATTCCTGTTAGGTGAAGCAATCCTCAGGGAATGTTCTACCGCAGCACAAAGCGATCCTGCAGTATCTCGGGAGCCAAATAATAAAGAGATCGACTGGCGTCATATAACCCCATACGCTCCCTGGCAAGGAGGTTTTTATGAAAGGCTGATCAAGTCAATCAAGCATTCCCTATACAAGACGATAGGAAAGTCTGCACTAATCGTTTGAAGAGTTGTTGACGGTGATCGTGGAGATGCGTTACTGAACACGCGACCGCTACTCTACTCCGACTCAAGCCTCGATCAAGATAGCATCTTGAGACCAATTGATTTCCTTCAAAGGGATTTACAAGTCACTTTCCCTTTCCGAATCGCTTGGGGACTAGCTCGACGATCCCTCCTAAGGGCATTTCTCGACATACCTATGATCCGCACGAAAGCACAAGCCACCCAGCTTTGCAGAGTTCATGCAAGCTGACTGAGAAATTCTGGCAAGTCTGGCACACTCAGTACCTCACGGCTCTTCGAGAGAAACATCAAACTCAGGTGGGAATAAAAGATCTGCAGCCTATATTCCCAAGAACCCTGTGCTGATAAGCGATGGTATGGCTCGACATATGTGGCTTATGATTAGAATTGAGGCCCTACCAAGGAACAGAAATGACGTCGTCAGAGAAGCAGTTATAATGCTACCTTCACACAAACGCATAAGAAGGCCACTGAATGTGCTCATCCCACTCGAGTTGGAAGGCAGTACAGAAGACAAACCGCAGCCTAATCAGAAGACAGATCCTGGAGAAAGCTTCGAAGAAAGCAGATGTTCTCGAGGAGGAAGGACAAGTCGAAGAGCCTACACATAGCTATAACTTAAGGCCACGGCCGCAGAATCGCCAAAGCCACTCTACCATGGCAAGTAGTTAGCAGTCTCCCGATTTCCAGCTTCACTTTTCACAATCACGCTATTTTGGTCATTCTTTCGGCATCGCCTTTAGCAAGTAAGCCCGACGCCTTGTATATCGAGTCACAAACACCTTATAGCAAGTACTTGCTACAAATGCTATACTTCCGAATTGAGGCGTCAAGTAAGAATAGTGCGAGTGAATCTCACTGTAGAAGCCTAGTCTCACCAACATTTCACCGGTTAAGATTTGGTTCCATAGTCAGAAACCCCATACTTGCAAGTAACCATAACTCGAGTATTACCTCACTGAGTTTCAAGTTCAACAATATACTCAAGCGCTCCCGTAGCGCCGTCAAGTTCAAAAACTCATGTACTCTCCATTTCAGGATGGCCAAATACGATGTTGATCCGGACGCTACATACTTGAGCAGATTGATGATCAGATCACATCCGAACGCCGACCGAAGGAGAGACGAGCTAGAAGCATGCTTCAGCGAAATAAAACATCACATCACAGTCTCGAGAAACAAAAGAAGGCACTCCGACTACATAGCGGCAATAGACCCCACAAGAAGAGATGGGGGGGTGGGAGAGAGGTTCCTTCACCTCAGCAAGTTCTTACGCTCGGCAGTTTCTGTGAAGGAGACGCTTTTACGACTAGGAACAAGATATGTCCTAACCGAGCGGATATATGCACAGCAAGCAAGTTATGGAGGCCTGTTATCACTCCGATATGAAGACTGGCTGGCGGTAGAAAACGGAATCCGCAAGATAGGAGCAGCCAACAAGTTGATGGAAGACGAACTACGACTTCTGATGGTAATTATAAGACAGACAGAAGGGATGCGCACAACAATGGAACAAGTTTTGAAGGAAGAATTTCAACGTATGGAAGAAGAGGAGCCGTCCCCACAAGTGCAACCACAACAGCATGCCGAGGAAGTCAATTCGCTGAATTCAAGGATTTCGGTGTTGGAGCAACAGATAGCCGAACAGGAACAGGCATCACACCCGGACGAGATCGACGAAAAACCCATCAGAGTGACATGGAAATTTTGGACGAAGATTACCTCCTGAGGCTGATCAAGGAAAACCAATACGGCGAAAACCCAGCCCAGATCGTTGCGAACCAAGTTCCAGCACCGACGCAATGAGTAAGAGGAGCCCAGAGCCGATTAAGTCAAGTTTCTCAAAGAGTACGAAGCAAGGAAAGCAACCAATAGAAGTCGATGGAAGAACGCTCTCAAGTCCTTCCCGTACCGCCGATACACGCAATATTCGGAAGGTGTCGAACCATGGCGTAACTGTATCTTTTGCGGTGCACGGAGCAGCGCACTATTCAGACTCGTGTCCTACGGTTCGGAACTCGCAGACCGCGAACAAATCACTTTCGCGCTCAAGCTCTGCAGACTCTGTTTAGCGAAGAGGGCAGCTGCACCAGAGGGAGACGGGCGTGCTGGCACCAAAGTCGAAGGAACCGCTTTTGAAGACTTGATACCTCGCGACGACGGCCATCACCGAGCATTGTGTCCCAAGCCTGACGCCAAGTGGAGGATGGAAGCAAGGTTGGAAGCAGCAACACAGACAAGCAGCAGGGCACAGCAGCCAAAACGCTCACTCCAATCGGTTCGGCAACATCTTCGAGCAAAGCCAATTAAGTTTTCGCGATGGTTTTTGTTAGAAACAGTGCCTAACTCATATTCCTCCTGTGGGTGAACTCAGGAGTTTTTCAAGAGACGCCTAACAGTATCCTTCGAGACATTAACCTCCGAAGATGACTTAATTTCCCGACACGACACTGCAGAGTTGGATGCTTTCCTAAGGATACGGCGCTTATTCCGATCGGGCAGCAAAGGAGGATGTCCAGAGCTCTTCTCAACTCAATATCCTGTAGGTTCCTTGACAAAATTGTTGATAGCATGATGAGTGCGGCCCGAATCCCGCGCGATTCGACGGTTCGACAGTCCTTGAGCCTTCTTTGCGATAATCTGCCCTTTTTCGAAGTCCGACAAAGAATGTCCTCTCGCCATAACCTGGAAAAGGTGAAAGTAATGATGATGAGACAGTTTTACCCGAAAAAAATGAGACGCAGTGGGAAAATATGCGGTGGAACTATACTTTTGGGACATTGTCAAAGTGAGAAATTTTCAAAAAATGAAGAAAATTGAAGTTGCTCTGGAAAGTTAGTTCTCGATGTTGGCATGCAAACTGGCACTGGTAATTACCACATTTTCTATCTAGAGGCTTTTTTGAAAACGTCATGTAGGTCGGGATATTGTGAGATTTATGGGTGGAACTAAGCGACGCAGTGTATATGGGCACTATGTTTACTGTCTGATATGCTTGTTGTTGTTGAAATTCGGATACAGCAGTGTACAGTCCTCATCATTGTGGACCGGTGGGGCGTGTCAGTGCGGCTGCGTTTGGCGCGGTGCCAAAGTCGTTCTGCACCAGTTGTTGAAGCGTGGCGGCTGTGTTTGCCGCGGAGCCAAAGTCGTTTTGAACCAGTTGTTGAAGCGGGAAGGTAATTACTGTATTATATCCTTCGTATTACTCGTTTTCTACCACTTTTTGTCGCATACGCGTTTCAACAAAAAGGCTGAGAACGGCTTCAACAGTGTGCACACTCATACTGGCTGACACGCCCCACCGGTCCGCAATGATGAGGACTGTATATGGGCACTATGTTTGCTGTCTGATATTGCTTGTTGTTGTTGGAATTCGGACACAGCATCGCTGTGAAAAATAAGCAAACCCATCAGGAAAGGTCGCACTTGGCCGCTGCACGTGGGAGCGGGTGTTATCAACGCAGGTCGATGAACACCGAACAGCGCAAAGGTGTCATCGATATGTTCTGTGGAGCGGAGCCAGCGATATTAAGAACCCTGGTGCGTGCAAGGCTACAAAATGTTTGAGATAATTAACCAACAATATGTTAATTAGCATAAATTCGTAAGTACGAAGATGTCCCAATAGTACAATACAACCAGGGTCGTTGGTGAGCTTGTGTCTTTTCCGAAGCTATGAAATTACCTGCTTGCATGGAATATATTACTCACCATCAAATGTTACGTACTTCCTACGTAGTAGTCTCTACGTGGGTGCGTAAGGTTGCGTTCATACTTTGCGCCAGCCTACGCCAGCGTACGCTAGCGTTTCCAGCATACGCCAGCGGCAGTGACAAGGAAAAGATAGATATCCCTCCGTCACCAGCGTGCACCGGAACTGATTTACACCATGAATATGCTGACTTTTGCAGGTACCACCTTTTTAAGGGCTGATCTGTTGGAGTTGTTAAATTTTTTGTGAAAACGTATGAGCAACCTCTGGTCGAACATACGGCTGACAATACATGCTCAATCTTATGGAATCTTAAAAATGGTTCCCTTGCTTAAACGTAATGGTCATTATTAATGATCGGTCCATGCTTTGCATTTATGCGTTATGAACGCAGCCTACAGCTGTTCTGGTCTGGGTTCGTTCGAAGCCAACTTTTCTGCTATATGCTGTTAAATGACAACGCCCAACTCTTATCCTGCAAACAAAGTTCGGCAGAGAAGTTGAGGGCGCTGAGCGGCCACAGAAGCGAAGGCACTCGGAATAAACGAATACACTGATCTTGCTGTTATTGCTATGGCCATCGTCTCGCTGTTTTCGCCTACTACCATGGCACACTGCTTGGCACGAAATCGCCTAGAGTCCGCGATAAACGCGCTGGAGTCAAAACAGGCAGGTGACACCGTCTCCTGTAACGCAGGCGCCAGCAAGGCACCACATTCGTTGGATCACCAACAGGGGGAGTCGTATTTTGACCTCCAGGAGAGGAGACCATTTGTTAGGAAACTTCCCTCTCTTCTCAAGTTTCTATCAGGTTGTCTGGAAAGTTCTCAGCGTTTTGCGTTTCTATTTTTGTACCTTCATTTGGCCTGTTACAAACTCATTTTCCTAGGTTCAGAATGCATCTTAAGGAATTGTTCGCTAATCTGATGGTATGATTGCCGTTTCACCATTGCTTGATGAATCCCCTTTTCCCAAGACTTTACAGAGCATGTCAAAAGAGCAACTTCAAACGATATTTTTCTTCAGTTACAAATTGGGTCAATCCGCAGTCGAGACGGCTCGACAAATTAACCAGGAGTGGGAGCCCAATAGTGTTAGAGAAAGCACCGTGCGACAATGGTTCAACAAATTTCGCTCTGGAGATTTCAGCCTTTGAAAGGAACCTCGTAGCTGTCGACCTGAGCATGACCTGACGAAACATTTGAGTGGCGTTTTGGAGCGACCATCCCAAACAGTTCGAGACAATATCCTAGCTGTCGCTACATTGCTCATACAACCTCTGGATGTGTTCCTTTTTGGCCCCATGAAAATTTTATGAAACGGATTAGGACCTCGGCGATGGTGAATAATGTGGCGTTTAACATGACCCACAGTGACAACATACTGAAGTTGTTATCGCAAATGTACCGGGTATGATTTGCCCCGAGATTTTCTAATTTTCGTTCATGAATGCATTCCGTTGATTTAATCTTCACAGCTCACCACCAACCTTCGATCCTACTGCAGCATTACAAACTTTACCTGCTCATAACTTGCTTGTGGAATGCACGTTGCAGTTTTGCTATCCATATTTTTTTAATAGCCTTATAGACCCTATCGGTCCACCCAGGTCTCCATTCAAAGTTCCATGGTAAGTGGCGGCCTTCTCCGGTAAGTATTGCTGCGCTCTCCATTTCAGAATGGGCGCTTCGCTTACGAACCCCTTCCCTCACTCGCGGTCAAGTGCGACCCCCTGCTGTGATTATCACAACAACGGCCTTCCCCGCCGACAGCACCTCTTCACACGTCACGGTGCTGTACATGGTCGAGTTTAACTCGTCAAAAATGGTTGAAATGGTCTCAAATTTCGGGACACTCTCAAGTGCAGATGCATATTTATAGCGCACTGATACAAAAGTAAAACTGGAAAAGAAAAAACCAGTTCCAGTAAACTGCGAAAATTTGGAACTCGTATACATGTGAGTTGTCATGCTTTTCGAAAGTGAAAAATGTTCTGATCTTTTCAACATTGCAGCAACAATGGGCCAAATAGTGAAAAAATAGAAGAGAAATTAGCAAAAAAGCTCGAACTGGTAGGTTTCTAGGATAGTAGACTTCTAGTTCGCCATCAGAATACTTCATGTGCGTTCATTGCTCTTGAACGACTCCACTGCGAATCTCAATAACACGACAGAGACATTGTATAAAAAGTTACTCGATTGAAAACTCAATTTGTAGAGGTTATTTGGTGCCCCAATCAGGGTGGTGAAGTCTGCTCCTCCACGCGGTGCCACTGAAAGCTCGCCTCGCGAGCTGCCAGAAACGCAAGGACAAACCATAGGCAGGTGAAGGCCGTGACGGCCACGCCTACGAACATCTTAGGCGAGTGTGTAAAGTCATGCGAGGGTTCCTGAACCAAGACGCATCGGGCAACCAGGCTAGTTCGAAACTCATGCAACATGATAAAAGTCCGCTTAGCAACGTTGAACGCCTTTTGTGTGGCAAACCAAAAACCACCAACGCAGTGGAGTGAGTAATAGTCTCCCAACGTTTCCGGGACTCGATAGCACCCTTTACCCTTTACTGCTTCAGTTATCTGAAATCAGGGCAGTTCCTGACCGACTTTTTTCTTCGTGGGCAGAATTTGCTGAAAACTTGGCCCCAGGGGTAGTTCGACCTGTTGAACAGGAATATCGTTTCCATTCTGTGAAAGTACCTCATCTCTTCAATAGTATGAATCATATGCTTCTTCGAAATTCCCAGCGCTCGCTCTGCGTTCACATGCAAACTCGTGGGAAATGGGATTTTCCACGGAATCCCGTGGGAATTAAGTGCTTCCCGTGGTAACGTCTTCAAAAGTGACCTAGTAGCTTGGAAAGTCCCTTCGCTCTCCATTTAGCTATTCTCATGGCTCTGAACATCCTTTATCGCCACAACCGCGAAATGACTGATCTATTTCAATATGGCTCTACCTAGTTGAAAAACTCAAATGTCCCTTACGATCTCCGAGAGTAAGTGCGCATCTGGTCTACAAGCTACACCCATGTGCCCCGAGTGTTCTGGTGCCATGACGCCCCGTCTTTAAGATGACGTTTGGCTTTGTAAAAGTCGTGAATGTAGAACGGACAGCTATCTATATATCTCTATCTCTCAGACACAAGAGGCTTTTTTCGCCAATTCTGAACTTACGGAGCTACCAGCGCTCTTCTCTAATCATCTGACTGCTGATTCGGCTCCTCCAGAACGAAGTCTTTCGAGCTTGCAGTCAGTTGGAAGATGCTACCCACTGGGAGCAGTATTTACGGAGAATTTGTTTCAAGTATTACAAGGAAAACCCACTATTGCCGGGCCCGTAGTCACTGTAGAGATTGACGAAACGAATGTCACACGAAGGAAGTACAACCGCGGCAGACTTGTGCATAGGAAGGAATGGTTGTTCGGTGGCATCGAGAGAGGGAGTGGTCGAGCCTTTATGGTGCTTGCGAAACGACGCGATGCAGCCACACTTACGAGCGTCATCCTCAAGTTCATTCGGCCGGGAACTACCATTATGTCCGACTCATGGAGAGCGTACTCACAACTGTTGCGACTGCCAGCCGGCTACAGGCATCTGACAGTTAACCACATGCTACATCTCGTTGATCCCCTAACTGGAACACACACCCAGAACATCGAATCCTTGTGGCAGAAGTTGAAGATGATTCCCAAGAAAGAATGTTCGGAATTGAACACCAATGGTTTGAGAGTTCTCATCTACACTAAAGAGTTCCTATGGCGTCGAAAAATTGGAAAACCCAGTGAAATCAACTTCAACTTCTTCGAACATGTCGCACACTTATATGCGAGCGGATGTGATATTCGTGTTCAACGGGTCAAACTACCCCTGGGGACAAATTTTCAGCGAATTTGGTGATTTCAAGTATTTTGGCGTCGGCGACCGTGGCGCGGGCCCCAGGAGGTTTCGAACCGAGCGGGTGTGATATTTGTGTTCAGCAAGTCGAACTACCCCTGGGAGCAAGTTTTCAGCAAATTCTGCCCACGGAGAAAAACGTCGGTCAGGAGCTGGCCTGATTTCGGATGACTGGGGCAGTAGAGGGTAAATAGTGCCGTTTTTCAATATGAATTAACTTCAGTTTTCGGTTAGTTAGTGCCCTCCTCTCGAGCGCCGTGCTCCTGTTTCAAGCTGCTGCGCTACGCACCTCCTCACCTATCCCTTTCACTCGACCCCCTTCCCTCAAGCGCCCTCGCCTGCATGCTTCCAGGCCCGGCTGACCACGAGGGAGGGAAGCAGAAGGAGTCATCCGGTTCCCTCGGCACCCTGCCCCCACCGAGCTCACTTCCAGCTAGCACGCGAGCAACCTATGAGTGTACTAAGTGGCTGGCTTATATAGTGTGAGGGTATTACCACAATCAAAACAACATCCTGGTGTGTTACTTTATTACGGTTCAGCTTTTGTAATTTTGCTAGCGGTTGTTTCCTGCTTTCTTGCTGTTGCTGCTTGCTCCCATTCGAGCGTGCGCTACGCACCTCCACACCGTACCCGCTTCACCCTATCCCTTCCCCGCCTCCCTCCACTGCTCAGGTCGGGCTGAGCAGGGGAAGGAAGCAGGACACTTGATACCCCCACCCCTCCCTCCACCCTGCCCTCACACGATCACATGTTCTACGCTCTCCAGCAGCTCGTGCACTGGCCAGAGCTTTACGTATGGTTGTTCTTATAGTTAGCGTTCCGATCACAATCAAAACATTGAATTGATACATCCGCACCAGTCGATTTCCGGTTTGCTTATCGGTCGTAGTCTCCTTCCACTAATTCAAACCTGTAAACCATTTTGCGGATGGACAGATATACATGCTTACATACATATATACATACATACCGACACAGTTACTGGTTTATAGAATGAGAGGATCAGTTCCATTGAGGGGGTCAGTTCAAAGAAGTATTCAGTTCCCATTTCGCACGTGCCCTTTAGACTGTAGAAGTGCTCGCCGTATATGCAGATAGTATTCTATCATTCCTACCGTAGTCGCTGAGAAAGTGCTTTAAAGTCTTGTAGTTGTTCATACGTTCAGAGCGATTGAGCTGCTCCCGAGAGCCCACGACAGTTGGTTCAAATAGCGGACGTTGTATATTCCTGAAGCTGCCATGTCTCCCCTATCTAGCGAAGGCAGCTTCAGAGAATGAGCATGGCTTCATCGAGGCATGAGATCTCCGCCCATTTTTACCAGTTATCCCAGACTTTGCAGCAGCTCCAGTATTCTTAGGTATCATGTTATACCCGTCTGGCTGACGCGCATACTGCCCGTATGGTTGAACCTTTGGTACTGATAACTGTGCCGACACCTAACAGTTAGTCTAATTCCCATGTTTCGAAACGGCCCATTTCATCATGTTTCTCCCTTTAATGAAATATGCAAATGTTTGGTGCTTATCATATTTCTGAAAGCACCATTCGTTGGAAATAGGACAGCATAGCGGTTAGAAGAATTCCGATGGTAAAAATGTCGAAATCGTAGTGGCTCTTATCATTTATCTCTGGCCAACAATCCTCTTTTTGCTGAAACTCGAGCGTTTAGCGGTGGAAACAATTCCAACCGTAGAAACCATGAGGTTTTTGCTAAGGGATAGAAACATCTTGACTCATTAGCCTTCGCCCTATTCTTGGCCATGGTGATGTGAGCATATACGGACTCCCAAGAGCCTGTTCCCTAAGCACCTCTGAATTACTTGCTGGAGCAGTTCCCCAGTGTTGCTACAACTTTGCTGTGAATTTCGAGGCTATCTTATCAGCTGTTATCACTTCCTGCCATCCACCAATAATGTTCCCATCCTGCCCCCTATCTTACTTCTTGGAACCAACGTCCCATCGTCGCTGTGGCCGATGTTATGAATTTTGTGACCCTCCCCTTCTAAGGCTCCTTATGTTATCTTATCAGCTGTTATCACGTCCGGCCACCCACCAATAATAATGTTCCCATCCTGCCCCTATCTTACTGCTTGGATCCAACGACCCGTCGCTGCTCTGGCCGGCGTTATGAATTAGGTAACCCACCCCTTCTAAGGCTCCTTATGGTATCTTATCAGCTCTTATCACTTCCTGCCACCTACCAATAGTGTTCCTGCCCGACCCCTACATCACTTATCAGTTTGAGCGCTCTATCGCTGTTTTGAAGGAAGTTATGAATTTCCGGTCAAACACACATACAGACAGACAAACAAACATTCACACACACCAACAGACAAACTTAGCGGATTATATATAGTAGGATGATAGCGTTTTGAGAGCACCGATGTTTATGCTTTCAGAAAGCGACACCGATTGAGCTCAAGGGATGCCCTCGAAAAGTGGTGGGTGCGCCTTCAATACTTCTCTTTCCTAATCACTGTGTTGCAGTATTTGAATATTGGTGTCGTTCTTGGATTTTTCTAGACCGTTTCTAACCTCCACTCTCTCCTGTTCAAGTTCTTCTGTACTGAACACTCAAGTTGACAAACCCAACTTTCTTGATACATGGCTCCGGGGAAACGTCATCGCACTTTCCTGTTCTCTCCAGAATTCTCACAGAAATCAATGTGGAACGTTTTTCCAACTACAGATATGTTATGCCATCACGTAGCACACGTTTCACCAGCTGTGGGTGAAAGTTTAGAAAGGTTGTACCAGTAAAAAGAATCAGTTTAGAAAGGTACGCTTAAATTATTGTTGGGGGCTTAGATTAGGTGATCTAATTCAATCACGTGAAGATATATTGGGGAATGGCGGGAAAGCAAAGGGCTAGCTAGCTGCGCGCTGCTATATTTTTTGGGCACGCTTACATTGGTACATTTATTCGTCATAGTCGATCAACATGGCCACAAAGAAAAG
>MU913892.1:36438-58846 GCA_036418165.1 Cooperia oncophora | reverse complement strand
CCCAGGTACCTGAGATGCATAGTTTTTAGCAAATCTACTGACGTCCGCGAGTAGAACATCTTCAGCATAGAGCAAACTCCATGGAGATCTCGTGTGAATAAGGGTAAATAGCGAGACGCCGCACATCGAACTCGACTGGTGGTGCTGATATGAAGTATCCGTTTCCGATTGATATGTGCTTCAGGTACTCTGTGCTCATGTAGCTCGTACTAGATTAGCTGATGGGAACGCAACCCTAAGCTTCTTCGGGATTCAAAAGGGTTACATGAAGTGATTTCCACTTTTCTCATGCTTCTCCATGACGGAGCCAGTGGCAGAGATTGCATGCCGTCTTTCAGGAAGCCGCACCGGTCACTGCCCAGCTCGACCATGTAGCGGAATCGTTGGTCAGGTTTGCTCGAAGATCTCCATGGTGTGCAAAAGCAAGCGAATAGGGCGGTAGTTGAGGCAGCCGGCCGGATCCCCTTTGTTCTTGAAGAATGTTACAGTAATACTCATAGCCCGTTCACTGGGTGCATGGTCTGAATCAAGGACGGCATTGAGGAAACTGTGTGAGTCACTTTGTCTGAACTCCTTTTCCAGACCTCTACCGGTGTCTTGTCTGGCTCTGGCGCTTTTAGTTCTTCAAGCTGTTGATCGCCTTGGTTACCTCTTCGACTTAGTTACACTGAACCAGACTGGCGTTTAACGGACCATCTGAAGTCAGTGGATGTGCGAAATTTCTTGCTTGAAATATCCAGTTCTTTTGTCTACTGTGCAGTCGCATTCCGTTCGAGTCTTTCACGCACCTGAAGTGCTCAACATCCTTCGCTCTCGAGCCCGTCCTTTCGCCGATGGGTGGATGTTAGTACGAACTTCCATAGTTCTCAGTTGAAGGTTCCAGAAATGTTTCGCTTCTACTATGGCGACAGACTTTACTTTTTTGACCTTTTGAATAGGCAAAAAGAAACCATAAGCTTTGGTTTGGAGAATATACGTGTCGGGAATCAGGCCTATTGGCTAGCCGTAGAATGGTGAGGCCTTGAATCGCCGAACCGCAGAATTAGGCGAATGGGACAATACGCGGGGATGGACTAAACATGCAGGAGCATCGTCAACTCCGCGATTCTCTAGTTCCATGTCTCCACACCCCTTTCCGCCGCGTTTTGTCCTACTCTCCTAAATTCTGCGGTTCGCCGATGCATCGATTTTAGAATTTCGTGGGGTATGAACGCGCCCTTACCATTTATCTGGGAACCCTCATCGCCATCTGATTCTCCGGCTTCTCCAACTCTTCGGCTAATCTCGCTCGCCCGTATACTCTTTCGATTTTGTTGTCTATTTCTCTTTTGCAGGCTCAATGTCTCTTGGTCGAACGCTCTCATGTTCAAAACCAATAGCTTTCTAATTGGAGCACCTCCTTCGAGAAGCTTTCCTCTTTTCTTTACTGTTGAGTTTCTTAACACCTTCACATTCGTATTTATACACCGTAACTCACGAGTTACACTCCAGTTCGCTGCAGACGGACGGTTGGGCGTGTCAGGCAGTATGAGTGTGTCACCCCGTCAAAGCCGTTCTCTGCCTTCTTGTTGAAGCGCGCATGCGACAAAAAGTGGTAGAAAACGAGTAATACGAACGATATGATACAGTCATATCACTTGCTCGCTTCAACAACTGGTGGAGAACGGGTTTGGCACCGCGCCAAACTCATCCCGCCTGACACGCCCAACCGTCCGCAGCGAAGTACACTATATGTGCGCGGCGTGCGTTCACTTCATGTTGAGACACCTTCTTCGTACTTTTGTGGTCTTGTCCTCAAGCCACAGAGAAAGTTTCACGGCATGAAAATACGTGAGGAAGAGCGGTATCCGCTCGCAACGAAGGCAACGTCCCGCTTACTGCTAAGCTGCGTTTATACCGTGCGACGTCGTCGTCAACGTCGACGTAACCACTTGACGATTAGTTGCCGAAGATTACATACCTGTCGATCCGACGAAACCGACGTTTTCGACGTCAGTCAATAAGTATCTAATCTTCTGTCGTCGGTCACGTGGATCGATACGTATCTAGTCTCTAGTCGCCGACGTCGGTTACGTCGGTTACGTCGTTACGTTGATGACGACGTCGCACGGTATGAACGCAGGCTAACGCAGCACCCAACTTTCATTTCTAAGGGCTTGTTGGTGGTGCGGTTGTTCCGCCACTAGCTTTCTCAGTTTCAGATGATGATAAGGAGAAAGAGCTGATATCAACAGATGAGGACTCATCCGACCACGCTCTTATTTGCCTCGATCGCGGTTCAGCATGGGGCGTTATGTGTGGGCATTCTGGGAGAGTCAGAGAACCCACTAAGAGGATTAGTATAAACAGTTTTGGCTGAGCTCAGCAACATAATTCATATTTCGTCACCAATGTTCAGTTATCAATCAGCAACCAATGATTTGCTGGTATCCACATCGACTCTTTGATTGGACAATGCGGTCAATATTCTCTTCTCGGGTTCCCGTTCTTCCGATTATCCAGCTCTTCCATTCTTCAGATTCTCCGATCTTTCGCGCTAGGTATCTGCACTCTCTTGCTGGGATTTGTGCTGTTCGCAGCTTGTCCATTTGATTATCACCCAAAACCAGCGAATACGCATCGATTAGGTCAGTGGTTTTGCGTTTTCAGACGGAACAGGAAATCGATCGATTATCGATTTACTGGGATTACCGTTTCCAGACCCTAGAGAGTGAGTCAGAGATTGGACAAGCAGAGTATGAACTACTCCCCGAAAGCGATTAGATACCATTATCAAGAGCTTATCCAACTTCTCCTGCTTGTTTGAAGGACTGGAATGAGCTTACGGTCGTACCGCTGAATACACACCATGAAGTACTGACCGTGAGTAAGAAAACAGACTGGTAATCATATTATCTGATAATTCCCTTTCTAGAAGTCTCAGCTTCGTCATGCCAACGACGATATGGGCTCCTGGACGAAAATACAAGACCTTATTCAATTTCACACCTCTATCGATGAGTCTAGTAAGATGACGGAAAGGAGCCGCATGCACTGAACGCAGGTCGCCCTTGTCTCGAATGAGCTGGTCGAGATATTCCTGATCGGGCACGGCAACATCTCCGGAGATGGGATGAGAGCCAACGTCGCATCCGCTCGAGAAGCATATCTTCTTCACCACTTCTTCGCTCGACAGACTCTGAAATACCCAGGTTTTGCGAGCAAACAGCAATTAGAAACCAAAATGTCTCCTGACCTCATTCCTGTGAGAATCGGAAGCAGAAAGTCTTGCTGAATCGCCATTCGATACTTCCTCCCCTTGGTCAGATCCTTTAGTTGGTACCTGAAATTAGTATCAGCCCGTTATACGACTTCTCAGCTGTAACGAGTACAAGTGCAGGACTGACCATTATTGCAAATAGACGAGCTGTGAGAGATACAAGCGAGAGTGTTAGATACAGCTAATGTATCTGAATAGGGAAATAGAAGGGTTGGGGTCAAAAAGGTGAAGTCGAGCAGCACTCACCACCTGAAGACGTCTACCGGTGAAAACTCAAAGGTGCAATGACCCTTTCGCCCCTGATTTCAGCTTTTATAGCCACGTCGACGACACGTGTCAGTTGGAAGCTTCGAACGCGTCTTTTCCCGATCGGCTAATGGCGAGAAGCGATTCCAACGAACATGTTTCGAACCAACCAGGAGCTTCTGGAGATGTTCCCAAGTCAGGTGCTAGAGCCCTGAATACGCCTCCCATATGGAGTCCCAGCATCCCGGCTCCTGCTTGAGTGCTCACCCACTGGGTAGACGTCCGGGGTATCTGGAGAAGATGAGCTTACCGGTGAAGGTGAGGATGAGTACTGATTGAATGCTATGAACCATACTCCTGCCGAAGGCGGTAGATCCAGTGGAAAATATTTACGCAAGATCCATTATCAAGCTAGTACCTACCTACAAACTTATTCTCTTTCAGAGAAGTTTCCTTCAATGATAACAGGCCATTGTTCAAAGGAGCTAAATACCGTTATTACGGTAGAAAAAAGTATCTGTGGATATTAACATCGTTTTCTGTTCTAGTAGCTCCTGCACAGATAGCGCTTGCTTTTCAATTAAAACCAGGGCAATCGTCATACAATGGTGATTCTCAGCGAGGGGGTCGCATTTGCGCGTTGGATGGAAGGAGGTCGTATTTCCCGGGTCTTCTCGTTTTGATTGCGCAGTATCCTTCCCATTACTTCAGCTTTTTGGGGGAATTTGGGAACTTTCAGGAAAAAGTGGGAGGAAGGTGGGAAAATTGAGGAGGAAAGTAGGTAGTATGATGGGATGGGAAACGGGGAGGGCGTGGTGCCTGAGGAGGAATTGTGAGGAGTCCACCGTGAGCTTCAGGATAGTATGACACTGTAATCTTTCTCAACTTTTAAGGCGTATAAGTTACACTTTCTTCAATTTTAATACACTTCCACCATCACATTCAACAGCATATTGTACACTGTCATGATACTCAACGACAGCCTTTTACATGAGTATGCGAGATTCTGCCATGCGACCGTGATTTAGTGCTAGAGTTCGAAGAGATAATAGTTGGTTCGACCGCGGTGAAAATGATATCCTGGACCGCGACATAGCCAGAGCTGCCTGATGCTGAAGGTTTTCTAGATCAAGAGCGCCGGTCTCCAGGTAGCTATCCATGGGTGACTCCATACTAGAAGTTTCGCAGCTGTTTGGAGGTGACGTGAATTCCAAGGCCTTCTCCAGTCAGGCTGCGACTGGAGATGGCTTCATATTTTGGTGTACATGAAGGTGATGGGCGAGAGCCTGCTCCTGCTTATCAAGGAACATCTTGGGTATCTTCCGCCCAGGTAGTCATATCTACGTCTTTCTGTTTTAGCTGCGAAAACCCTGCTGATATGTGACTCAGCCGAAGTGTCTTTTTTTGCCCCCCACCCTGTACATTTACTGCCATATGTCAATACGGGACCTTTCACGATTACCCGGTGATGCAGAAAAGCTGCTGATAGAAAGCTGTCAATATTTAAGGAGATGTAAGTAGAAAGATGTCGCTAATACATAGGTCTATCTCCTGTCCAAGTTCTTAGCGTTTTGGGTGTTTCACTTTAAGCGATCGTAACTTTCTTAATACTCATCGGATTTAATCGAAATAGGCACCATTCGAATCAGCACACTCACTCAGCAAAATGTGACAGCAGTCGAGAAATCCCATCAAAGAAAAAAACTGGGTGGTCGAGAATCCACGAAATCTACGAAGGTCTTTTTTGCCTGGTCTTAATTGATGAAGTATTTTTCAGCAAGGAAGTTCTGAAAATGTCTGAAAAGGTGACAGTCGGTTGGTGAAAGGTCTAGAGAATATGGTGGGTGAGGAACTTCAACTCCCAATTCGTTCAATTTATGGATAGTGATTTGTGAAACGTGTGGGCGGGCGTTGTCATGCAAAAGAATCGGACCCTTTCTTTTGATAAGTGTTGGCTGCAGCTGACAATATTTTCGGTACATTTGGTCGGTTTGTTCACAGTAGGGTTCTGCTGTGATGGTTTGGCCTGGTGATGAAAAGTTATAGTGGATTACAACAGCCGATGACCACCAAACCTGACCAGAATTTTTTTTTTCGCGGGTTCGGCTTTGAAAATTACCTCGGTCCTCCAAATCCAACCACTGTCCGGAACGTCTCCTGTTATCATACATGATCCATTTTTCATCACAGGTGACAAATCCGTTCAAAAACGGGTCAATTCTTTTGCGCAAGCAGCGAAGAAGGAACCTCGAGACGTGCCGATTCCTGCCGGTCACTCCGATTGCTGGGCACTAAATGTCGGGTTTTTTTCACCTTCCCAATGAGAATGCGTTCAAACAATCTACAACACTGGATTTGCCAACGCCTAGCTTTTCTGCAATCTCTCGAACTGTTTGGGATGGGTCAGCCTTCAAAATCTCCTCAAAATCCTCGTCAGATATTGCTTTAGGTCGACTGCCATGAGGTTCATCTTCAATGCTGAAATCTCCTGAACGAACTTTGTTGAGCCATTGCAGCACAGTGCTTTCTCAAGCACTATTGGGCCCCACACCTGGTTAATTTGCTGAGCTGTTTCGATTGCGGATTGCCCCAATTTATAGTCGAAGAAAAAAATCGTCCGAAGTGCTCTTTTCACATGCTTGAAAAAATCTTGAAAAAAGGGGTTCAATAAGCAATGGTGAAACGGCAATTATACCATCAGATAGCGCAAGAAATTCTCTACAGGATTGGCTACTGAGAAGCAAGGCAGAAGAGTTTTTAATCAGCAGTGAATGTACAAAATCAGTGCAGCAAACGCTAAGAACTTTCGACAACCTAAGTACGTAGGTCTATGTATCAGTTCACTGCAAGGGATGGCTTGAGAAACATTTAGACGCACTAGCTGTCCTGCTTCGCTCATCGATAATCAGGGTACAACATCGTGATGTGGAGGTGTAAGGTACGACCCCCCCCCCCCGATTCAACGCTGACAACTTCTCTCGAAGGCTACGTACGACTCCCCAGCCCTCTCACCAATGTCAAATACTAACTCTCTCCCAGAGAAAAAGTAGCGATCCCCTAATGTGTTACACGATGCTGTACCCTGTGTGTTCGGGATAATAATCAGGCAGTGTTCAAAGGAGCGTAAATAACCGTTATTACGGTAGAAAAAAGTATCTGTGGATATTAACATCGTTTTCTGTTCTAGTAGCTCCTGCACAGATAGCGCTTGCTTTTCAATTAAAACCAGGGCAATCGTCATACAATGGTGATTCTCAGCGAGGGGGTCGCATTTGCGCGTTGGATGGAAGGAGGTCGTATTTCCGGGTCTTCTTTTCTCGTTTTGATTGCGCAGTATCCTTCCCATTACTTCAGCTTTTTGGGGGAATTTGGGAACTTTCAGGAAAAAGTGGGAGGAAGGTGGGAAAATTGAGGAGGAAAGTAGGTAGTATGATGGGATGGGAACGGCGGGACGGCGGTTGGTGCTCGCAGGAGAATTGTGAGGAGTCCACCGTGAGCTTCAGGATAGTATGACACTGTAATCTTTCTCAACTTTTAAGGCGTATAAGTTACACTTTCTTCAATTTTAATACACTTCCACCATCACATTCAACAGCATATTGTACACACTGTCATGATACTCAACGACAGCCTTTTACATGAGTATGCGAGATTCTGCCATGCGACCGTGATTTAGTGCTAGAGTTCGAAGAGATAATAGTTGGTTCGACCGCGGTGAAAATGATATCCTGGACCGCGACATAGCCAGAGCTGCCTGATGACTGAAGGTTTTCTAGGGATCAAAGAGCCGCCGGTCTCCAGGTAGCTATCCATGGGTTACACCATACTAGAATTTTCTCAGTTGTTTGGAGGTGACGTGAAATCCACAGGCTTTCTCCAGTCAGACTGCGATTGGAGATGGCTTCCCATTTTGGTGTACATAAAAATGACGGGCGAGAGCCTCCTCGTCCTCCCTGCTCTATCAGGAACATCTGTGCGGTATGCTTCCGCCCAGGTATCATATCCACGTCTTCTGTTTTAGCCTCGGAAACCCTGCTGATTGCTGATATATGACTCGGCCGAAGTGTCTTTTTTTTGCCCCCACCCCTGTACACTTACTGCCATCTGTCAATACAGGACCTTTCACGATTACCCGGTGATGCAGAAAAGCTGCTGATAGAAAGCTGTCAATATTAAAGGGGTGTAAGTAGAAAGATGTCGCTAATACATAGGTCTATCACTTCACTGCAACACTTGGACGCACTAGCTGTCCTGCCTAGCTCATGATAATCAGGGTACAGCATCGTGATGTGAGCGGAAGTACGGTACGACCCCCATCCCGCGCCCGCTTTCCCAGTGACGAAATATACCATTCTTCCCCAGAGAAAAAGCACGACCCCCCTATGCGTTTTACACAACGATGCTGTACCCTGTTGGTAATATGAAACGAGCTCACAGGAACGATTGGGTGTACGGTGCAGACCTCACTCATACGTGATTCCGGTCTTTTTCTGTTGTTTAGTTTAGTTTAGTGTTCCATCACTTCTCGCTTCAATTGATAATGACCATGGCATTCTTTTCCATTCCATTTTTGAAATAAGGGCACAACGATAAACTTTATGCCCTTATTTCAAATTGTTTTATCAACTCTTTCTTTTTTCCAAAAGAAAATTGTATCGGGTTACAGTTCATGTTGTCGCAATCAACAGGGGCGGTGTCAGGAGGGGCGCAATCACCCGCCTCTGGCTGCCTTTCTCCACCACTGGTGATCAATTTGTGATGGGCCAAGAGCGAACAACGCTGTGGGCTCATTCCATGTGACTTGACACCACCCCCACATAGCGAATAAATCATCTGTATCTTTATGCACGCCCCTTATCCCTGAGATGAAGTATTATAGGCGTGGCATTCGAACATGGCATAGAATGGGTTACTCGTAAGGTATTTCAATTGGAGACAAATATCCTCTTGACGAGTATTGGTCAGAAACATGACTACAGTTGTGTCAGAATGACAATACCTGATCGAAAGCGAAGCTACCGCCACGTTTAGCTGAAGTTCGCAGCCACGCCTACCACATCTCAGGAATTTCAAGTGTAGCTGCGGACGCACATCGGAATACCTATAAGGCGATGGCGGAGTGCAACATGAGTGCGTGTCATGAATAATCTAAAATGATGTGGCTGTGGAATCTCCTTTGATTGAATGTCTTTATTTAGTCGACTGATTTCGCCCGTTATGATGTACAGAAAAGCACTCGCCCATGATGATGACTTAAAAACAATTGAAGCGTCAGAAAAATGTCGAAATTCCGAGATTCCGGATAACAAAGAACGAAGATGATGTATGCGTTATAACAGAGGTGCACGATCGCCGGACAAAGCGTAATGAAATCGAGCTGACCGTCACCACCGAAGGATTCCATATTGGCCGACGTGACGGCAAGTCTCCAGCGATCGAATAGCGGCAAAACAAGAAAAAGGCATGAGGTTAATATAGTTGAAGGCATGGCTTGGAGTTAAGCATATGAAATTCAAATTAATTCTGCTAATTATGAGCTTCAAAAACATAAAAATCGATAGTTAATGCAAGCAGGTTGAGCATTGAGCGATTTTTTTCAAACAATATTGTGAACTACATAAATGATATTGTGAATTCACCCTCCACTCCATAGTCAGAATAGCATCACGGAAACGATTGATATTGTGGGATAAATAGTTATTTTCTACTATTGGCTAGAGTTTTGGGCATAGACAAACGTGAATCGCTGACCGAAGCGACCCGATAAGTAGACGTAAACTTTCGGCGTCAAAATCTTACAGTCGCGGGTAAGCGAGGCCAATGGCACTGTATAGTGAGCAGGAGGGGTCTTCTGAATAAAGGGAAAGAAGAATCACCCGGCAATAGCCTCACTTAATATTTGTTCGAGTTAAAAACAACGACGAACATGAACCTTTACATAGACGAATCGATGAAACAATATTAAAGTAAACCGTCTATAGAAAGTCAGAGAAATTCAAAAAGCCGAAAATCGGCGACGAAAAGGAACGAAAGAATACAACGGGACAAGGCTGTAGTGCATTCTGGCGAACTTGTTCGGTTTACCCTGGCTACAGTCGGTTTCCCTCAGCCGAGGTTTAGTAGATGTTGTGATCGTCATACCAGTGACGTCGTTGGTCCGTCAGTCCGGGAGTGTAGCTGTACCTATTCAACACGGAGGCTGCATCACGACTTGCCGACCCTGGAAAGAACGCTGTCAGTGGTGGTGGAATTACTAGGGTAGAAAAAAACTTGTAACAAGCCAAACTCGCGCCGCCATGTTGATGTGGAAAACATTTTCAAAATTTGTAAGGCTCTGTAAATAGCAAAGGACTTTGAAAAGCGTAAGGAAAGGTACGAGGAAGAAGGAGACACCCAGATTAGTCTGACCCCACACAAGCCAAATGAGACTAATTCATGAGAGCCCACCACGTCGTTGACCACGTTGAAGGAGATCCCTGTACTGTTAGGGTGGGCAGATCAATGCGAAACGTGGCTGAGTCAGGAACGCCTGTTTTCGCCTGAAGGGAAGGGTGAACACGCATTCCCCTTACATAGCGGCTTTTGAGCGCAGTATGCCCTATGCCATAACTTACGGGAGGAGGAGTGAGGGATGGGAGGTAGCCGGTGTTACAGCCAGTGTTCGTATCATCCACTGTCTCAAGTGCGAGCCGACCTCACCTTCGGCGCGCGCGTGATAAGTGATGCCTTCACCACAAACCCGCACACGCACTACCGATCTATGTATTAGTAATAATGTATCTTTACATAATATTCTCAAATATTTCAACATTCCGGGTATTGTTGGTTTAAGGCAATGATCAAGTGTTAGTGCTCAGTCATGAACCAGTAGCCCATAAGTAACTCCCCAGTAGAGAAAGAAGCCAATAAAAACCCCTGGGAACACTCTGAGAAGTGGGGCCGGTGTCTCGGACGAGTTTGTCGGACGTCGGCGAGCCCAATCAGCAGAAGTGACATGCAACCAATCCCTGGCAGGAGCGTAGGAAATCATACTACGACACTCTCGGCAACGCTACGTACACACGCATTTCCGTCTGTAAGAAGTTGTCTTGTAGAGTGAAAGTAATCGCGGTTGCAGTGGTTGCAATAATCACGCGTCTCTAGCTTATCTCTCCCTTTCGAGTGACGAATGTGGTATACTTTCTGCGAATGCGGACAACAGTGTTAAATGCACTTAGGCATTTCCAGGGCACATCGTTATTGGGGACTCCCCAACAGAGGGGTGTATTTGGTCGCGGGGAAAGGAGGGTCGTATCCAGGCTGAGAAGAATTTTTTTGATAGTCGATTTTTCTTGTTTCAGGGACGTTGTGAAGGAGGGGGAGGGGCGTATTCCCCCCCCCCCAAGCTTTTGATAGAGGTTGCTGACTTTTTTGTCTTTCCTGTTTACTGTGCATGTGTACTATGTATATACCCCTCCTCAACCCCCTTCCCTCCTCCTCCCACCGCTCGACAGGAAAATTCTTGGGAAATTCCGGAAAAAAGGGTAAGAACTTGGGAGAACCCAAGAAGTGGTGGAGGGAGGTCGAATTTTCCTTGCGGTTTTTCCCATTTCAAATATGCTACCTACCCCGCCCCTTCCGCTCGACAGCTCGATGAGGAGGAGACCAGGGGTGGGTAGTACCAACCCCCTAAAAAAGGATGTTTCGTACGGATTCGACCAAAATCCCCAACTAATGATGTACCCTGGGCATGTCGCAACATGAACGCGGGTACTGTCTTCATAGGAGACTGATTAGGTCAATACTGCTGGCAAGGCCAGTTTTGGCTTGTTCCAAGTTTTTTTTTGCTACTGTACGTATTTTTGTCGAGTCTCACTAAAATGTTCCTATATTCCTACACAAAACTCTCATCTTCCGAGTTTCTCTCGACATAAGCACGTCGAAAGCAGACTTTACCCAAAGAAGAGATAGTATATTATGGAATCTATTCTATATACCTGGATATTTTCGGTATTGAGGCACGTATGCTTCTCTAGCGGCAGACACATTTGTGGAGGGATACGCCCCGTAAACCTTGTCGTTTGCTATGCCTCCCGAGTAGCTGAAAGTGACTTAGTGAAGCATCGCTCTCCAACAAAGACGATTGCCACATACCGTCCTGCATAGTAGTCATTATTGGCCAGGGTCGAGGCAGTGGTCGAGTTGTCATTTTTGCGGAAAAGAGACTTGATCTTCTCTATAGGCGAGCTTGGTCGTTTGTTATGAGAATTATCATCAAATCTAAACATATCAAGCACTCAATTCAAACCCATGGGTAATGAGACAGCTTGAGCTGCGACTTACCCATTGGTGACGAGTTTTCCATCTGTACCCATACGTACTTCGCTAGTTCTCCTCCTGTTGAACGACAGTATAGAGCGCTTTTTCTTCGGACCTGCAACAACTCGCTTAAGCGCCAAAGGGGGCATTTAGAGTATATCACCATATCAAAACAGAACAACGACTGACTCTCTTCAACCATCCGGTCTCTCGGTTCCCTCGATGTTGTGCCCAGCGGTGTTGCTCGTGTCCCTGCACCTGCGTTTGCCTGTTGAGGAGCTGTCTGAAGAGAATGAAGATTTCTGATTTTACGATGATAAAACGAAATTTTCATGAAGGCCATATGCACTTCTAACATATTTTCATACTACCACTAAAGCCCCCCACAAATCCTATCCGCAGCCTCATCGTGGCGTGGGGGTGAACGGTTTTGGACTGTTCCAAAAACGTACCAATGCGGAGGGTGCCACGTCAGAGCCTGGCGAGCTACGCGTGGTTAATTTTCTTCTCGCCGAAAACAGTAACAACTATGGGCCTCATTCCCCTGAAGCTGAGGGAACCACCGACAGGGCGACGTCGGCTGGGACCGCTCGGGCGAGGCTGCTAAAATCACAGGGCCAACGGAGATTTAAGTCGCCCAGGACTAGGATGACGATCTGTACTTTCAACGCACGGACGCTTGCATCGGAAGCTCACATCGAAGATCTGATGTTGCAAGCCAGGAAGATCAAGTACGACGTCATCGGACTGACCGAGACGAGGAGGCATCGCCCGCTACACGCCGTATACGAGACTGGAGAAGAACTGTTCCTCGGAACATGCGACAGCAGAGGCGTTGGCGGTGTGGGCGTCCTCGTCAACACGCACTTGGCCATGAACATCGATTCGTACGAAATCTGACGACCCGAATCGGACGTTTGCGATTGAGAAGATGTGGTTCAACTCCAGCTTTGACAATCTTCGTCGCCTACGCACCAACATCAAGCTACGACGAGGATGAGCTCGAAGCGTTCTATATGGAATTGGAGAAGTTCTACAAGGAAGATCATACCTTCTTCAAGGTCATCGTCGGTGATTTCAACGCTAAGATCGGACCAAGAAGAACGGCTGAAGAACTTCACATCGGAACTCACGGAACGGAGTGGAATGAGCAGGGTGAAAGGCTGTCTGAGTTTATCATGTCGACCCATACCATCCATGGTAACTCGCAGTTCCAGAAGCCCTACTCTCTACGCTGGACATGGGAGTCTCCTGGTGGACAATTCCATAACGAGATCGACCACATCATCTGCAATCGAAGGTTTTGCCTGACCGATGTCGCTGTTGTCCCTAAGTTCTACACGGGATCCGACCATCGTCTCCTTCGCGCAAGATTCCGCTTTTCGATGCGAGGAGAGAGAGCCGCAAAGTTCAAGAAGCGAAGCCCAAAGACCTTCATCAACTGGGATCACTTCACTTCTCTCGCTGGGCTCTGGGAGGATTCTGTCATCGACAACATCGACGAGGAATACGAACGGCTTGTTGCACATCTTCACGACTGCGCCAAGAAGTCAGAGGGTTCCAAGATTACCAAGAAGCGTCTATCTCTGGAAACTCTCGAGCTGATTCGCCAACGTGGAGCCGCACGAGCCGCAGGCAATTACCAGCTGACGTCTGAGCTTGCGAAGCTATGCAGAGAAGCGATAAAGGAAGACCTCAAGGAGAGAAGAGCAGCAGTACTGGTGGAAGCCGCAGAGGCTGGGAAGAGCATACGCAACGCCCGCCGCGACTTCGCCAACTGTAAGACCAAGATGACCGCCCTCCGACGTCCGGATGGAACAATCACCGCATCCAGAAGGGCAATGGAGAAGGTCATCCACGACTTCTACTCGGATCTCTTTGACAGCCACGTCCACCTGCAACCATACCGCTTGGAGCAGGATGGATATGTCGTTCCTGCAGTTCTCTCTTCCGAAGTCCGACACGCCATCTCGTCGGTGAAGAATCGTACGGCACCCGGTCCCGACAGGATCAGACCCGAACATCTGAAGAATCTTCCGCCAGTTCTCGTCAAAACTCTGGCTCGACTCTTCACGCGCTACCTGTCGGAATGCAAGGTACCCACCTCGTGGAAAACCAGCAAGACTGTGTTGCTGTACAAGAAGGGAGACCTGTACGACATTGGCAATTATCGCCCAATCTGCCTGCTGTCTGTAGTCTACAAACTCTTCACACGAGTCATCCTGAACAGGATTGGCAGAACACTAGACGAAGGACAGCCATGCGAGCAAGCAGGGTTTCGAAGAGGATTCAGCACGATCGATCACATCCACACGGTAACGAAGCTCATCGAAGTATCGCGAGAGTACAAGATGCCGCTATGTCTCACGTTCATCGACTTGAAGAAAGCCTTCGACTCCGTTGAGACAGAAGCGGTTATCGAAGCCCTGGGCAACCAGGGTATTCCTACTCAGTACATCAGGATTCTTCGTGAGCTCTACAGCAACTTCACGACCAAGATTTCACCATTCTACAAGGAGATCATCATTGATGTGAAGAGAGGGGTCCGACAGGGCGACACCATCTCGCCCAAGCTCTTCAGCGCCTCTCTCGAGAACGTCATGCGTCAACTGGAATGGGAAGACATGGGAGTGAAGATCGACGGTCGGCAACTACACCATCTCCGCTTTGCTGACGACATCGTTTTGATAACGCCAAACATCGAGCAAGCGGAACGAATGCTGGCTGAATTCGACTGCGCGTGTGGAAGAATCGGTCTACGGCTGAACCTAACGAAGACGATGTTCATGAGAAACGGATTGGTATCTGATGCCCCATTCACGCTCAACGGAACGACCATCTCTGAATGCTCTAGCTATGTGTACCTAGGTCGTGAAATCAATATGATGAATGACCTAGCTCCAGAGCTGAGCAGGAGGAAGCGAGCGGCTTGGGGAGCCTTCAAGAACATCGAGGGAGTAGCGAAGAAGACGAAGAACACCAAGCTCCGTGCCCACCTCTTCGATTCCGCGGTCCTTCCTGCCTTGACGTACGCCTCAGAGACTTGGACTCTACGAAAGCAGGATGAGCATGCGGTCGGCGTTATTCAACGCGCCATCGAAAGGGCGATGCTCGGAGTTTCCCGCTACACGCAAGTGAGAGAGGGAATCCGGAGCTCCGCACTCCGCCAACGATCGAAGATCAGAGACGCCGCCGCATTTGCCAAGGTTTCGAAGATCAGGTGGGCCGGACACGTCATGCGTTTCGAGGACGACCGCTGGACCAGAGCATCACCGACTGGATTCCACGGGATGTCAAGCGAACGCCTGGACGACCGCCTATGCGATGGTCAGACTTCTTCGTGAAAGCTCTGAACGAATGGTATGAAGTTCATCGTGTCCCTCGAGCTGAGAGAGTTCATTGGGCAACTCTTGCACGTTGCAGGGACGAATGGAGACGTTACTGGCGCCCGCTCGAGGAACTCGATGATCAACGGGAGCACAGGTGATACAGGTGATACCACTAAAGAAATAATAATGCCACATGTTTGCACTAGTCTGTTCCTGAATGAGTGAGCTCGACCGATACTGTTCGCCAATCCATGGCACGGCAAGATTTTTTGACAGCTCGTTTGTCTGAGCCGCCTAGGACATTAAAGGCAGAGCCCAGGATTACTTATAATTATCTAAGTTTTTCATTGGGAGAGGTAGAGTGGATTGCAACGGACAGTCCTGCAAGCAGTGGTAGGGTAGTAGCGCCAAGGCACAAGTTTGCTCGAGTGATTTCGCCCACTTTGACAGATGTCTTCACTGCTGTCTTGCTCGTTTGCATACTCTCTTGCCGCTTTCTCTGGGCTCTCGCCCGATATCCACATCATTCTTCATTGCTTGTTTGGCATGGTAGAGTCTTACTGGTAAACGTTTCCTCTTCTTTTTCCTTTAAGGTCTAGTCAACCAGCACAGACATATCTAATTCTAACCTCGCTATTAACGAACTTTCTGCTGGCTCATCGCGAATTCTGCCTCTAAAACCACGACAACGCTACGACCTTTCTCTTGAAATGGAGGCCAAAACCAGTAATCTTCACCTAGCCGCCCTACTCTGATCCTTGTGGCGGAGACTCAAGGCGAGGGGCTGACATTTTGTGCTCAGCAGGTTCACGATGGCAGCTAACTCGTCCACCGACAGAAATCAACGGACAGAGTGTGGGTCGCGTCGTGCTAATGAAAAATTTTGACCGTTTCGTGTCGTTTTTCTTCAACCTAGTACCACACAGGGTACAGCATCGTGATGTGTGAAATGGTGGTGTAGGTACGACCCCCCCCCCCCACCTACGTACCCCTATCAATTTTCCACATTTTCAGTTTTCCACCCAAAGATTTCCCGCCGAGTGGGGGTGGAGGTGTACATATAGTACACATGAAACAGAGAGTCAAACCAGTGGAAATTTTTTTGTCAACGCAGCAAATTGCTCTCAAAAGCACATACGACCCCCTCCGTCTCCACCAAATACGACTCTTTTTCATTTTGGGCCGCAACCACTTAGTAAGCCGACTACCCTGAGATGGATTCGTGTGCTCGAGAATCTCATTGTTTCTCTAGAACGCACTGTTGAGTAAGCTGAGAGCTAGCCCTAATTTCAGGGTCGGAGCATCATTAAAAGGTATCGTTATACAAAAAGCATTGCCTACCTGTCTTTGCGGGGATGTGCTCTTCTCCAGGGAGAGATGCCTTCTCAAGCGATCTATGACCTGAAATAGGAGCACGTTAATACTTTATATGTGTAATGTGACAGTAAAGCCGGGGTTAAGCTGTCAGGAAGGTGATGCTTTTGAAAAAGTTAGGAGACAGCTCCACACCTAGGAGAAAGAAATGAAACTTATAGAAGCGTCATAAGAGCAACCGCGAGTCTCAAAGGCAGCGTCCGCGATAGAAAAGAGCTCACAGAATTGTATGTGTAACTTAGAAAAACACTCACGATTAGTCACCCTTTGTTATCCCTGTGTCCAAACATGAACCAAGAGATGGTTCTCTCAAAATTAATCGTGACAATCAACATTTGTCGAAGTTTTGCAGCCCAGTAACTCAAAAGTGTAGTCAGCATGCCACGCACAACAATTCTTTTCCTGTGTAAGCGAACCGAGCATTCTGATCTAAGTCGTGTAAAGGCACAGTCCACAATAAGCCCAACTGAGTAGTTCCATGCTTGTATGGGGTAATCACATTCACAAGAGTCTAGACCACATTCGCCCAGCAGTAAGAATGTCAGTGGATTATGACTAAGATTTACAACGCCCACTTACGGTTAGGGACGAAGAAACCCACTGGAAGTACCGCACGAGTAGCAATATTCCTATGTACTCTACATTTATGTGCTGTTGCCCTTCGTAGTTATCCTCTTGTGAAAGTGTTTAGGGTTTCCCCGGTAAATTTGCACAAAGATCAAGCTTCAAAAAAGAGGGCTCATAGGCGGTTTTTCCTGCCTTCCCGGCTTGTAATTTGAAGGAACGGTTCGCCATGGCCTATCAAAATGCGAAGACGTTATGGGAAGGTAGCGCGGTTCGCAGTGAGCAACCCCGTGTTTAATGGCCGAAACTTGCGAGGTGTAGGAATTATGCAGCGAAATCGCTCCAGTGGTACCTATCTCTTTCCAGAGACTCCGCCTCCAGACTCCGCCTTCATAGCCCGCCTCCCAGTCAAAAGCGATGCTACCGGACAAGTGGCTTGAAATAGATGCTACATTGTCTCTTGCAAGGTCGCAAAGTTCATTACAAGGGGTCGGCAAACTGAGGTCGCCCCAGCAAGCGGTTTTAATGACATTTCACCCGTGCAATTGTTTGAGGCTGAAGCGGTCATATAAAGGTGTCTCCGCCATTCCCTTTGGCATTTTCTCTTCACGGACCAGTCACTCGGCAGTTACCCCCCCCCCACATTTCACCGCCAACACGTAAGCTCCTTATCGCGGACCGTACCTTTAGTTAGGAAACGTAATTTAATTTCGGAATCGCCACTGCACACGAATTATTATTGTGGGATCCACCCTCAGACGATCGGTTTCTAAGGTAGAACTGATGCGAGCTCACTCTTCCGATATCACAAACAAAACCTGAACCCAAACTGAAGCAGGAACACAGCCTTTGAGACAGAAATAGGGAGGGGATAGACTAGGGGATAACGGATAGCAGCACTGCACACGAACCGAGCGCACCGGCCCGACGTTGGCGCCGCCTTCTCCTCGATTGACCGCCTCGTCACCTCCACTTCGCTGTTCGACATCAACACTCTGAATTCAACATAATGGCACCCTGGGAATGTTAGTTAGCACTGTAATCGAACAAAATCCAATCCATAGAGCAACAGACAATTCGGACAATTTCAAGGACACCTGTTTGTTTATCAAAATGCTTCTCGGCTGTCCCTTCTCGTCCCTGGCGATACTGGCTCTACCATTTGATGAATCATGGTAGTTCACATAGGAGTAGTCAGCGACCGGTTCAGGTGTTATATGCCGATTCCTCAACTGAGCTGCAATGCAAAGTTTTGATCTCAACAAGGTTCATTTCCATACAATGCTGTCATGGGTGGAAGGGCTGAGTGAGGTGTGGCCAAATGTCCTCTCGCAGCTTTTCCACCGATGACACGGCGCTCTTTGGCGACGGGGAGGGGAGGGAGGGGGCATTTTGCACTTTAACGACTTCCCATCGACGTGTCGACCCATCTAGACAGCCTCTTCTCGAGTTGACAGGTTTTACCATGATGGCTTGACGAGCTTGCTCCAGCTTCACAAGAGTTCACAGGTTTCACCAGAGTGAGACTTGTAAACCAGAACTAGTGAAGCAACGAAAGTGCAAAATGCCCCCCTTCGTCGGCGAACTGCGCCCGATGACACTGGCAACAATCGCCCTTCTCCAGCAATCGCGCCCATTGAAAGCCTTTGAAGCCTCGAAAGCCTCGATTTTGGGCCCTCCAAAAAGTTATTGTCATGTGCTGACGAGTCATGCGTTGCTCACCTGTATAGTCGTAATCTTCTCCGAAGCCTTGCTTGCGATCCATTGAACGAGTGCGAATGTATGGCCTATCGTTGTCGCTCTTGAAGAATCGCCGAGTAATGGGACGGAACCTGAAACAGCTCCTTGAAACATCTTTTGTGGTAAATCCACTCTTATTCGTGGGGATTTCTAACATGTATGGAATTTCTACAATGAAGGAGATTGGAAGCTATGAGCTCCATAATTCACCAAGATTGGAACAGAAAATCGATTGAAGGGTCTCTTTACTTAAAGCATTTCTTGGCACTAGGTCTGTCTGAGAACAGAACAATAAAGTGAATCGGGGTAGACTGCAGAATTATGCGGAATGCGTACAGCCTTGTTCGCTGATGGGACGCGTCTGAATAACTGGTGCAGAACGAGCTGGCGGACCGCCAAACCCAACCTCACTGACACGCCCTATATCCGCAGTGAACAAGACTGCAACACACCCCAGTCGTCAAGCAGTATTTGGTCCTTCGGCGGCACATTTGCAGTAAACCCAAAAAGCTGAAGTTCATCTAGAGCGGTCTAGAGAAATGAGATTCATTCCCACGGCGAAATGCAGTTCCCAGAAGGGTGATAGAGTTCAAAAGTAGGACTTGATACCCAAAGATGTCCCGGACGTTTTCGTGAAGATTAGTAGAAATATTTCCATAGTTGTGTCAGATTGATTTTTGGATTCCTCAGAATCAATTTATACATGACGCCTACAATAATTACTGGACTGACCTGTTCGGCACGACCACGTTTGTATCCTGGGAAATCGTAGCCGACGACGGCGCGTGGTAATCCGTTCCTGAGACAGCTGAAATAAATACAATCATTCCTAGAAGAAATTGGTAACTCCATTAGTATATAAAAATAAAATTTAGATGTACCTCCTTTCTCATACTCATATGGAATTTTCTTGTAAGGGTAGTTCTCCTCGAACCGGTTTCTGTAGGTTTCTGCAGGACGGTATGGGTCAACTTTGAATGCATCATCTTGCTGAAAACCACAAGACCTAGGCTATTCGTGTCTCTCAATAGATGAAAGAATGTCTTTCTTCAACTCTGGCAGCTCTGTGGCAAACTCTGTTCAAACGTACCTTTCTATAGGCAAAACTAGTCAGTGGGCGGTCACTTGCAGTCGAGTAATAGGAGGCGGGGCGGTAGGAGGGGGCGCCGCTTCTGAACAAAAAACACCCTTTCTTTTGCCAGAAGGAATTCAGGAAAAGAGTGAGAAAGCATGAAAAAGCAATTACGGTGCATGAGCATTCCTCTCGGCGTCTCGCTCAGCCCTGGTTTTGTACACTTCGAAACGTCGCGGCTCGGACGCCCACGATTGGTTCTGCAAGAGCCAACTAGTAGTTTTGAAACTCGTAGAAAACGACACTTCACCAACAACACATCACTATAACTTTTTCTTCACTAAGTGGTTCCGCCCACCTGGTCTTAGAGCTTGGTCTGACGAAGACCAGCAACCTTCTAAATTCCTTGATTTTCAAGTCAGGATATTACTAGTAAGCAAATTCAATATGAAACTACCTCGTCAAATTTCCTGGTGTAGCTAGGACTGGCATTAGACGAGTAGTAGTTGCGCATGTCACCACCGCCATAGGGTGTGGTTCTAAAATAAGGTGTTATAGGGAAGGTGTGACCGATTTACACCAAATTCTCCAGAATTTCAAGTTGAACTGCAAGGATCATAAATACGAAACAAATGATAAGATGATTCACTGGATAGTGAGACAAGCACCCAAAAATAAAACGGGAAGCCAAAGGGCGGATCTTATCACTACCGATAGGAAGTGAAAAGAAATGTACGGAGGCAGCTGATGACAACAAAATTGATAAAGAGACCTAGCTAGAGGACCGATGAAGCTGAAAAAAAGAGCTTGTCGCTGAAGGGTACAGAAGCCACCAACCTGTAGTCGACCCGCTCCGGTGAATGATCATAAGCACGAAGCTCTTCGCGTGCCGTTGCAGCGCTCTGAAAGTGAGAAGTATCTCATGTTCAAAAGGGATAGGGCGTGCGGGCTATTGTATAATACCATCTGGAAGCTACATAGTACCTTTATGTAGCTATGTATCTGTGAAATTTGCCAAACCTAGCCACAACGGAAATTCTCGAGAAATTGAAAAGAAGCCCGAGCAATGAAAACCAGCGCCGGATTTTCGAATCAGGAATCATAATCATAAACATAAATCCTACAAGGAAGATGCGCTGCACAAATTTGACTGTGCCGGACCAGTACTTGCGTGTAGTAGTGTTCTCGGAAAGCAAGGTGGAAGATTTGGTTCAGGAGCCCGAAGAAGGAAGAAAGGAAAAAAAATCGTGGATGGTCCCATAATGTTCATCCTGCACAAGAAAAAGGGTGGATGAAGTCAAGCGCTGAATGTCTGATCAGAGCCTGGACCTTTGTCGAGCTTCCCCGCGAGTCTGACATCCCAGCTGCAACTGCTGCCCGAGTTATGTCCGATAAACTGAGGATGGTCAAGAGGGTGTGCGTATGGGTACCTAATTTTCTTGTAGAAGCACGAACGCAGTACCGATTCTATGCCTCTAGCAGTAATGTTCTCCGCATAAGATGTCATTCACGACTGTGAAAACGCACCCCGGCCTTAGATGAAATATGGGTGGTCTTGGACCTCGAGCCAAAACTCACAATCGTCAATTTTGTATGAATGCAGATGAGAAGCCGCCCGAGTTCTACCATGAAGAGTTACGTGGGCGCAAGTGGATGATCATCATAGCAAAGGATTCCCACACTGTGGCTTTCAAGGCGGCTCTATACAGACTACAATGTTATACAGACTACAATGTCGTCACTGTCGAGGAATATTGCCTGTTCCGACATCAAATCGACAAATGGATGGTACCACACAACTACAAGAAGGCCACCGTTGCTCGTCATAGTGCCAGACCCCGAGTAACTGTATTATTGGGCAGTGCTGGGACACATACAATACTGAAGATAAAGTTCAACGCCTTATTCGTCCAGCACAAGTCGTTCGATTCCAACTGTTCTGGTCAGTCGAGAGTACTCTCCGACGGCAAACGCTACAATGTTTTGTCATTCGCCGAAATTGGCATCAACAGCAATTTACTCGCACTTGTTGAAAAATCGAAGGTACCAGAGGTCCAAAGGCTTTCGGGGCACTGGGAGCGGGTCATTGGTGAAGGAGGGATCTACTTAACTCAAAGCCAAAATATTACTTTTTATCTGATTTCCTCTTCGTTTTATGTGAAAAAAATCATCCGCACTTTTGATGACCTAATACATGCTGGCTGCGGCACTCGCGGATGTCCCACGGGGAAGCCTGTAGAGCTCACCACCGACAGAATATCCTCAACTGAAAACCTTGAAACCACTTTGAACCCATTCCGCTTTCATGTCACAGGATGGTCGTGCGCCATAAAAACTCGACTTTTCTGCTCATGCGCTTTCAGAGAAAATGATTTCTTTCCACGAAAGTGAAGACCAAGACCAGAGTGAGGGCATTCCACAATAGAGAGGTTACTATCATTGGCTTCAATACAGGCCTCAACTCGTTCCTTCACGCAATTCAACTTTCCCAAGCTGGTTCTTTTCACAAAGTTATCAGAAATTCGA